>WEDG01004213.1:0-50875 GCA_017591395.1 Schistocephalus solidus
CCCTTTTTTTTTTTCATGCATTGCTTACATTTAATCTCCTTATCACTGTGAGGCAGCTTGACCATCCTCAGCGCAGCAGCCATCGCAATGTCTTTTTATTTCTTCCATTAGCTCGCACAGTTAAGTATCGACGGTTCTTTTCGATAAACGCTATGGCCATGTGGAATAAACTTCCTTATAATATAAAAGTCCAACGGAGTTATTCTTTGTTTAAGATTACCATTTACTAGTTTTTGCATTCAGAACAGTTTCAAAGAATTCTGGGCGCCGACACGGTAGAATCTGTTTTTCCTGTTCGACGGAGTGCGCGGCATCTGAACTCGATCCCAGGTGTTACCTTGAGGGATACGGCACCGTCTCTGCAGCCGGCACCCGTTGACTTCTTCGGCAGACAGTGAGCGACCGTACACGGATGCTTTCTTGCCCTGAGGCAGAATCCCGGTTCCTAGCAAAGACAGAGACTGCATACAGACTGCAATTGTGTTAGCCCTTCCCTGATCTGAATTGCTTTCATCCTTACAGGCGGCAGTTTTTTCTCCTGAATAACATGAAAATAGGAAAAAAACACTTATAATGATATATATTCAGAAGTTTTTTTCCCTGCCAGCCTCTACCCACTGAATATTTCACCTGACAATGCCGTTAAACCGGTATTAAATACAACTATTATTATTATAACTATTATTATTATTATTATTATTATGGATGCCCACATAGTGCAGCAATTATCCACTTTGTATTTATTTAAACCACGGTACTAAGTTTGTAATGATGGGGCCCTCTGGGCCTTAAATAAACAATTTATTTATTTATATTTTGAAGGGCTTCCGTCATACCCATGGCTGACGGGTCAGTGCGCAATATGTGCCTTCACGTGTTCGCCAGGTCCTTCATTTTGTAATTTTTACCAAAGGAATCTTTTGAATCGTTTATAGAAATAAGGCTTATTCTCAAATAAACATTCAACCGACCGGCAGAAGGCCTGATCTGCGTTATAATTTTCACTATAATAAGTATAATTCAGTATATATAAGGGAGATAGGGAGAGCCTTTGAAAACACTATTTACAGATAGACGCTAGCAAAATAAGCAAATGTTACGTGGCAATAGTCGTTTTAGTATATCGATCATTGCTGTCGACTTAATATATGTCCATCAATTAAAATGCATCAAGTCTTCTATTAAATATTTCAACACTTTCAGACTTAACAACTGAAGCTGCAGTTTGTTCCATTCTTCAATCACCCGTTGGGAAAATAAGTTGGCCCGCACTTCATGTTTGGCGTGTTTTCTTTTCAGTTTGTATTGGTTACCTCGGAGACTTGTCATGTTTGCCAATTCAAAAAACTTTGTCATCTGAAGAACACAATAAACTCCTCTGACCAGTTTGAAGACTTTTTTTTTTTCAATTCAATTCAATTCAATTTATTGAGGGAAAGTAGAGCATGGGCCTTTGAGTACCCTATTTGTAACGTAAAAATTAAGTGCGGTATACAGAGAAACCGTGTGGGTTGCCAAGGTACAAAAGGCGGTCATAAAATTTTGACAAGTGGTGCACGACTCTCGAGGGGTTAAGATAAATGCCTCATCGCTCAGGCTCGTTGCGGAACATAAAACTGTCAAGGTTCCTGAAAAGCTTTCCAGCGATGGTGACATCACAACGTCTTCAGGGAGGGCATTCCATGGTTTAACCACTCTGACAGAGAAGGAGAACTTGCGCACATCCAGTCTCGCCTGCTGGACACGCAGTTTCAATGGGTGACTTAGATCATATCCTTTCTTTAATGCCTATAATAATAATAATAATAATAGTTGTATTTAATGCCGGTTTACAGGCATTGTCAGATGAAATATTCAGTGGGTAGAGGCTGGCAGTGAAAAAAAACTCCTGGATATATATCATTATAAGTGTTTTTCCTATTTTCATGTTATTCAGGAGAAAAAAACAGCGGCCTGTAAGGATGATAGCAATTCAGATCAGGGAAGGGCTAAGTGAAAGGAAAAATTTTAATTCTTTCTAGGCGGCCCTCATAGGGCAGGCATTCCAATCCGCTGACTAGTTTCGTTTCCCTCCGTTGAACTCTCTCCAGCAGAGCGTAGTCATGTTTCGTCCAAGGGCGCCACGCCTGAACGCAATATTCCAACACCGGCCGGATAAATGTTCCAAACACGTGCCCAAAATGCTCTCCGTCAAAATTAACGAAGGATCTCCTGATTGCGCCTAAGATACACATAGCTTTCTTTGCGATATTCGCACAGTGCGACGATGGTTGAGAGTGGGTGTTATCCATACACCCAAGTCCTTTAGAATATTTACTTCCTGGAGTTGGTGACCACTGATGAAGTACTGATATTCAAACCTAATCATCCTTCTGGAACATGACGGCAGTCAGATTATTTGGCATTTGTTAAGATAAAGGTTCAGCAGCCACTCATCACACCATGTGTGCAAGCGATCTAAGTTTTGTTGTAATTTCTGCGCATGCCTTGCCCTGCAGCTCCTTCACATCGGCAGAATTTCGGATACTCGGAAACCAAAATCCGGTTACAGACGTGGTTGTGAATGAGGTAAGCCGCCTCAACATGTAGTTCACCGCAAAATTCCACGGCAAAGAACCGCGCTTTGCATCCGAATTTCAACGACTTGCATTTAATCATTTAAATGAGAAACATTAACTAAGTTTCCCGATTTCAATTTTTTCCAGAATATCTGCCTGCGTGGACGCACGCGAAATAGATATATGGATATTTTAATCTATTGTACGCAACGTGACCCTCAGGCAGTTTACAGCTGTGTGAGATTCTGAAATTGGAATAAGCTGCCTGAAAGTTCCAAAAAACGTCACTTTGTGCTCACTTAAATAAGTAAAACTCAGAATATATAAGGGAGATAGGCAAAGCCTTTGAAAACACTATTTACAGATAGACTCTAGCAAAATATGCAAATGTTACATGGTGATAGTAGTTTTCAGTATATCGGTCATTGCTGTCGACTTAATATATGTCCATCACGTAAAAATTAATCAAGACTTCTTTTAAAAGTTTTTTAACGCTTTCAGCCTGAACAACCGAAGTTGGCAGTTTGTTCCATTCTTCACCTTCTATGTGTCTCTTAATGAGTTTTTGGGCCTGTAGTGCTGCCGCAACTTCTTATTTTTGAAGGTTGCCCTATGATTGAATGTTCCTCCATCAAGGACTTGCGCTACACCAATAAATTAGATCTTACGCCTCATGCTGATAGAATAACAACCAAAGCTGCTCAGATTTGCGGCTTTATTTCTTATAATTTCTACCTTCCTGAAATTAAATTAAGACTTTATCTTATGTTTGTACTTCCCATTCTTGAAGTTTGCTGTCCTTTCTTCAGTTTTATGAACGAATCTACCCGTTCAAGAATTTAAAATGTCCAAAGCAATTTCACTCAAAACGATGCCAGTTAACGAAGCTAAACTTTCTTTGGGTCAGGAGACTGCAAGCAGGCTTTTGTCTCCTTTTCCGAGTAAATAAAAGGTCAACTCTCCTCAAGCTTTTGTCATTACCCCCTTAGTATTCCTTATAACCTAAAACATTCTGCAATAATTATACCTCCCCTGCATCCTCCACGTGTAAACGATCTCTCTTCTTTGCTTCTAGGTATAGTTTTCTTTGGAATAACTTGCCAGTTGAAATAAGGTCGTTAACTGGTCTATCTGCATTCAAGCAAAGACTGCACATTTATCTTAACACTGATTCTATTAAACTTTTATTTTCCTCATCATTTTTCCCAGTAGCTTTCCCCATGACTCAGAGAAAGGACAATCGGGAATTTAATTGACCCTCTTGAAACTATATTTTCGCTACCTCGAGTCACCCATGAACTATGATGTCTCCTTATATCACCAGTCATCCAAATGATGAAGTCATACGGACGTACACATTCGGTGGTACACAGTCTTAAATGCTGCTGTTGCGTTGGATACTAACCATCATCAGAATTCAATTCTGGATCCTAAGATGCTGAGGACTTAAGTTCATTGACGCATTTTCATGAGATTTTGTTTCATACGCCTAAGTGATCAAGAACGAATCACATCGACGTTTCATTATCTCATTCTGAAACGCTACTGCAGTATTACCCTAATCTACATCCTGACCTTATCATCCTAAGCAGTTTTTTTTTCCTACCTTCTATTCGAAAATGAAGGCCTATTGAATTCTGCCTCCATTTTTAAGGTAGGAGTTTTTTTCACTGCCAATTTTTTCTAGTTCACCATTTATTTAAATACATCGCTAACTGTTGACCTAGCAGGAATAGTTCTGTCTACATTATTAAGCATTTGCACATTTTAACTGCACACATTTTCATAACTTTATTTCGTTACAAATGTTTGTTTAGACAGTGCCCTGCCAGTGCGTACCAAATATTAATTCTAAATTCTAAATTACCCGTTTGGAAAAGAAACTGGCCCGCACTTAAAGTTTGGCGTGAAAAGACTTCTGTTTGTATAAATGACGTCGGAAACTTGTCATGTTTGCCAATTCAAAAAATGTTGGCCATCTGAAGAGCACAATAAACTCCTCTGACCATTTTTTCAATTCAATTCAATTCAATTTATTGAGGGAAATAGGCATGGGCCTTTGAGTACCCTATTTGTAACGTAAAATTAAGTGCGGTATACAGAGAAACCGTGTGGGTTGCAAAGGTACAAAAGGCGGTCATAAAATATGACAAGTGGTGCACGACTCTCGAGGGTTAAGATAAATTCCTCATCGCTCAGGCTCGTTGTGGAACATAAAACTGTCAAGGTTCCTTTTAAAGCTTTCCAGCGATGGTGACATCACAACGTCTTCAGGGAGGGCATTCCATGGTTTAACCACTCTGACAGAGAAGGAGAACTTGCGCACATCCAGTCTCGCCTGCTGGACACGCAGTTTCAATGGGTGACCTCGGAGATGGGTCGTGGTGGCAAATTCAAAGAAGTCCGAGAATTCCAGGCAACAATCCAATCCCTTCACAATGCGGAATGTCTGCAGGAGATCACCACGCATTTGCCTATAACTCAAAGGGAACAGATTAAGATTCATTAGGCGGGTTGGATATGGCAAGGAGCTTTGACTTCTAACCATTTTGGTGGCTTTCCTCTGTACTCTTTCGAGGCAGTTCTGATCTTGAACTGTCCAGGGTTTCCAGGCGTGCATAGCATATTCCAAATGCGGCCTAATGAATGTTCCAAAAGTCTTAGCGAAAAAGATCTTCATCGAAATCCAAAAAAAGGCTCGTCTGATGGCATGCAACACCGAAATTGCGCTCTTCGCCACTTTCAAGCAGTGAAACGATGGTTTTAAGGTGGTGGTCGTCAGCACACCAAGGTCCTTTTTGGGTTTCCACGTCTTTTAAGGCTTCACCGTTGAGAAAGTAACTTATACTTTCAGCAGATCCAGATGGGTTGCCTAAGCGAAGTATTGTACACTTATCGACGTTGAACCGCAAAAGCCAATGATTCGACCACTCCTCCAACCGAGTTAGGTTGATCTGCAGTTTATCTTCGTCAGCAGGGCTCTGGATTACATTCCAGATTTTAATGTCATCGGCAAACATTGCTGCTTCACAGTCGAGATTCCTGACACAATCGTTTACGTATATTAAAAAAACAGTATTGGCCCTAGTACTGAGCCCCCTGAGGAACCCCACTCTCGACCGCAGCAGAACTTGACCTCTCTTGGCCGATGCACACAACCTGGCGCCGACCCACGAGGAAGTTTTTGATCCACTTGAGGAGGTTACCTCTGATTCCAATTCTTTCTAGCTTGTACAGCAGTCTCTCGTGCGGCACAGTATCGAAGGCCTTTTGAAAGTCAATGAAGGCAATGTGAACCGCGTGTCTATCTTCAAGTGCTTGGGTCCACCTCTGGAGCGAATACAGCAAATTCGTTGTGCATGATCTTCCTTTTCTGAACCCGTGTTGACAGCTTGATAACAAATTATGAGTCTCTAGGAATTTCACCAATTCGCTCTTGATGATCCTTTCCATAATCTTGCCAAGGATGCATGTCAAGCTTATGGGCCTGTAGTTTGTCACTGACGCCCGGCTACCGCTTTTTGTACAAGGGAGTTATATGTGCCAGCTTCCAATCGAAAGGAAGTGTTCCGGAGTCAAAAGGACTTTTGAAAAGAGCACTGAAAGAGGTGCGGAAAGTTTATTGGCGAGTTCTTTCAGAAGTTTGGGTGGAAGCTCGTCTGGTCCTGGAGATTTTGACTCTTTTAGTTATTTTAATTCGTTTTGGATCAGAAATTCTGAGAATAGTATGTGGCTAATGCTTGCAGTCGGCGGGTTATTCACTGAGGGACGAAGGAACCTTGCCTCATTTTTGAAGACTGAGCGGTAGAACTGTGAAAAGTACTCGGCTTTTTCCCTGTTTTCAGAAATTTCGATGCCCACGGCAGTCTTAATCAGTGGTATTTGATGTTTATTCCTTGTACATCTACGGAGGTAACTGTAGACTAACTTTGGATTCTGCGTTGCCTTTTGCAGCAAAGTCTTCTCAAATTCTCTTCGCGTTTTAAGAATAAGGCTTCTCATTTTGTTTCTCTGTGTTTTATACCTATTTAAATAGGTGACTTGATTAGACTCGCAATATTTTCTCCAAAACTTGTGCTTCCTGTTTATTTCCCTTTTTAAGTTTCTGTCTAGCCACCCAGGACGCTTGCTGTGATGGACACTCGTTAGCGGGCAGTGGTTGTCCATAAGTTGCAGAAGGAAGGACTCCCAATCTTCGTTCACGGTGCTCGAAAACATTGAGGTCCAGTTTATGTCTGTTAAATTTGCTCGCATCTGATGAAAGTTTTCCTCGCCAAACGTAACGCCGTTTTTTTCCTCTATAGCAGGCGCAACGGAGAATAAGGAGTAGTCCCACATAAGCACCACATGATCACTACGACCGAGCGGAGGCATTGAAATAATCTCGTCAATGCTGCCTGATGTTTTCTTGAAAACCAGGTCAAGACAGTTAGCCCTTGTCCATCACGTGTTCTGGTGGGGAAAGGGATATGTTGTGTGAGAAGTGCCTTCAAGGTCTTTTTGCAGAAAAAAACATAATCAAAAGTCGATTTCGGGCATGATGATTGAACCGTGCTCCAGTTAATTCCTGGTGCGTTGAAGTCACCCATAATCATGACATTAGGTCGACTGGATAAATTTTCTAATTGTTCCAACACGTGGGTGTCCGCGACTCGGTCTATCCTAGGTGGCCGATAGACAATGAGGACATCTAGACATGGAGAGCCAAGAGCCTTGATAATAAACCATATGGCTTCCGTACTGCAGTTTGAAAACTAAGATAATATCCCCTCTGTATTGTCTATAAGAGAGAGGAAAAATTTTAAGTCTTTCTATTCGGCCTTCATAGGGTTGGCATTCCGATCCACTGACTAGTTTCATCACCCTCCGTTGAAATTTCTCTAGCAGGACGTAGTCATGTTTCATCCAAGGGCGCCATGCCAGAATGCAATATTCCAACACCGGCCGGATAAATGTTCCAAACACGTGCCCAAAAAGATCTCCGTCAAAATTAACGAAGGATATCCTGATTGCTCTTAAAGATGCACGTACCTTTTTTGCCATATTTGCACAGTGCGACGATGGTTTGAGTGTGAGTGTTATCCATATACCCAAGTCCTTTAGAATATTTACCTCCTGGAGTTAGTGACCACTGATAAAGTACTGATATTCAAACCTAATCATCCTTCTGTAACTAGACCGCAGTCAGATGATTTGGCATTTGTTGAAATTAAGGTTCAGCAGTCACTCA
Source organism: Schistocephalus solidus (assembly GCA_017591395.1). Classification (NCBI taxonomy): domain Eukaryota; kingdom Metazoa; phylum Platyhelminthes; class Cestoda; order Diphyllobothriidea; family Diphyllobothriidae; genus Schistocephalus; species Schistocephalus solidus. Next base: position 7,789 of record WEDG01004213.1, read on the forward strand.
TCACACCATATTTGCAAGCGATCAAAGTTTTGTTGTAATTTCCGCACACCGTCCGGCTTTTCAATCGAGTTTCCATAACTTCAGATCGTCAGCGAACATAACCTACTTGCATATCAGGCAATCAAGGCGGTCGTTCACGTATATCAGAAAAAAAATGGGACCCAGAACGCTCCCCTGCGGAACTCAACTGTGAACGGTTTCCCAGTGAGACTTACCGTTTCCAATACAAACACGTTGGCAAGTTCAATATATATATATATATATATATATATATATATATATATATATATATATATATATATATATCGGGTAAATAATTTCTGAAATTATTAAGTGCAGGACATGGAGTCACGTGATTCGGAAATGACTTTGTCACACAGCAGCAGAAACATCGGCGAAACACGTGTCTGGGCTTTTAGCTAGTATCTATGTCGGAAGTACGGTATAACATCTTTACCATATAAGATTCATACTACTTGTAGTACTACTTGTTTGTAGAATGGGCATTACGTGGTTATTCCACAGTGGTTGATTGTCTTCGACCCAAATGTTCATTGAAATTTCGGGTCTGACCCTAAAAAAGTCATGTCCGAATCACCTGAATCCATGTCCTGCACTTAATTATTTCAGAAATTATTTACCCGATTATTCTCTGGAGTCCATATACCAGAAACCGCATAGAGAACGCTGGGGACCCACTGAGGAGCCGAACCCCTCGTTGCTGTGTCGCACAGCAGCAGAAACATCGGCGAAACACGTGTCTGGGCTTTTAGCTAGTATCTATGTCGGAAGTACGGTATAACGTCTTTACCATATAAGATTCATACTACTTGTAGTACTACTTGTTTGTAGAATGGGCATTACGTGGTTATTCCACAGTGGTTGATTGTCTTCGACCCAAATGTTCATTGAAATTTCGGGTCTGACCCTAAAAAGTCATGTCCGAATCACCTGACTCCATGTCCTGCACTTAATAATTTTTAGAAATTATTTACCCGATTATTTTCTGGAGTCCATATACCAGAAACCGCATAGAGAACGCTGGGGGACCCACCGAGGAGCCGAACCCCTCGTTGCTGTGTCACACAGCAGCAGAAACATCGGCGAAACACGTGTCTGGGCTTTTAGCTATTATCTATGTCGGAAGTATATATATATATATATATAGTAGAGGGTCAAGCGGACAGTGAAAAAAACTCCTGACGGTTGTTTCAGGTGTTTTCAGGAGAAAAAAACTGCAGCTTATTGATTAATTTAAAGTTCTGGATAGGGACACGTTAACACAGTTGCCCGGTGAAGAACCTCTCCATTTAGTGTTACGGATCCGGTATTCTGCACCAGCAGGTATGTCGGCGAGCGGCTGTTCGCTGTCGACTGAGAAATAAGCCGATTGAGGTCTGCAGAGCCAGTAATATTGCCCTCAGCATGAAGACCGGCACAGGTTTCGGAGTCCGTGAACGCCATCAGAACCGAAGAGAACTTCCACATAGTCAGCACTCAAACGTTTTTGGAAGGTGTCCTGAATGTTGAAAACTAGTGAAAGTTCGCGTAAACAAGGGATAGCTTTGCTGAATTTTGATACTTCTAGGTAGCTTATTCCAGATTGCTATAGCGTTTACCGAAAAAATCTGTCGGTATCTAACTGTGCGTGCCAAAGGAAGAAATAAAAATACATCTCGATTACTGGTGCGCCGAGAGTGGTGGAGGTGCCTCAGAGATGTAAGGGGGTTAAATGTACGATTGTTTAGTAGATTAAACAGTAAAAATAGTCTTTTCTGTAATCTGCGAAGCCGCAGCGGGTCAAGGCTTGTAAGCTCACAGCGTTGGTTTTAGGACAGGTTTCGGTGATCTGAATAGAAAACTCTTTTTGTAAAGAAGTGCTGGACTGATTCTATCTTCTTTCGTTCACTAGCGTGCAGGAGACTAAATAGAAACGAGCAGTATTCCAGACAAGGCCTGACATACAATTTTATAGAGGCTGATTCTAATTTTGACGGTTTTGAAATTTCTGAGAATAAACCCAGTGGTTTGGCGTGCTTTCGAGACAATCAGGGCGCAGTGCTCTAACAGATTAAGACTACTAGAGCATTTATTTATTTATTGTCAGTTGACAGGCAAGGTCAAAAGGGATATCCAGTAGGGGGTCAAGCTGACAGTTAAAAAAACTCCTGGTCGTTCTTTAAAGTGTTTTAAAGAAGAAAAAACTGCAGCTTGTTGAACAGATTAAAGTTTAGGACAGGGAAGTGTTGACACAAGTGCACGGTGTAGTACTTCTCCTTTCGGTGTTGTGGATATGGTCTTCTGTACTAGCAGCAAGTATGCCGGCGAGCGGCTGCTCGCTGTAGACTGAGGAATAACCCGATATCGGACTACAGAGCCAGCAATATTGCGTTAAGCATGAAGTCCGGCATAGGATTCAGAGTCCATGGACGCCATCAGAACGGAAGAGAGCTTCCAGAGAATCAGCACCAAAAATTCGTGGAAGGTGCCCTGAATGTAGAAAACTAGTGACAGCTCTCGTAAACATAGGATAGTTTTTGCTGAATTTTAATACTTCTGGGTAGTTTATTCCGGATTGCTATAGCATTTTACCGAAAAACTGACGGTATTTAATGGTGCGTGCCAAAGGAAGAAATAAGAATACATCTCTATGATTGGTGCGCCGACAGTGGTCGAGCTGCCTCAGGGATGTAAGGGGTTAAAGGTAAAACCGTTTAAAAGTTTGAACAGTAAAAATAGTCCCTTCTGTAATCTACAAAGCCACAACGGGTCGAGGCTTGTAAGCTCACAGCGTTGTTGGTAGGACAGGTTTCTGTGCTCTGAAGTAAAAACTCTTTTAGTAAAGAAGTGCTGGACTGATTCTATCTTCCTCCGTTCACTCGCGTGCAGAAGGCTAAATAGAAACGAGCAGTATTCCAGACTAGGTCTGACATACATTTTATAAAGGCTGGTCCTAATATTGAGGGTTTTAAAATTTCTGAGAATAAACCCAGTGGTTTGGCGTGCTTTCGAGACAATCAGGGCGCAGTGCTCTGACAGATTAAGACTACTAGAATATGATATGCCCAGATCCTTTATAACCCCGAGCACATTTAAGTCATAACCGTCTATGCTTAGATGAGGCTGATGGTTGTCACCACTATCCATAACGGAGCACTTGTGCAAAGAGAGCGAAAGGCGCCATGTGTGACACCACTGAGCGAAGGCTTGAAGATCCTTTTTTAAGAGCTCAAGCACGATTTGGCGATCGACCGGTTTATAACGATAGGCAACTTTTAAATCATCAGCGTACATAAAGGGCCTACCATACTGAAAACAATCAGGAACATCGTTCAAAAAAAGGCCAAAATAGAAGCGGGCCGAGTACGCTACCCTGAATAACTCCACTCCTCACGTGCGTGGGGTTGGAGATAACATCGGAAATTTTAACCCGTTGTGCGCAATCATTCAAATAGGAGAATATTAAGTTCAGAAGCTTGTTACCTATGCCGAAGGAGGTAAGTTTTAGCAGGAGGAGATCATGGTCAACACGATCAAAAGCCTTCGTGAAGTCGAAATAAACGGTGTTAATTGCAAAACCACTATCTCGAGATTGTAGCACATGATCAAAGTAAGAGAGCTGGCAGGTGTCACAAGATCTTTTTTTTCGAGAAACCCATGCTGAGCCGCATTAAGTAGGTTATTCTCTGTTAGGTGATGCATCAACGTGTCTTTAATCAAGGTCTCTAATATCTTCGAGGCTGCTGGCAGTGTATTTATTGGCCTAAAGCCGTCAAATGACGAAGTTCGGCCGTGTTTGGGTATAGGCAAAATGTGCGATTCCTTCCATAAAACAAGGAAGGTTTCACTTTCAAGAGCAAGATTGAATATCTTATACAGAAGTGACGGAATTATATCATTTGCATCCGCCTTTAGAACGCTGACCGGGACGCCACCTGGTCCAGGACTGTAAGATTGGCGAGAACGCCGAATGGCTACGGCTACGTCCCAGAGGGTAAAAGTTATGTTTTCGAGGACGTTACCGGTCCAAACCCGGATGTTTGGAAAGGGGGCGATCAAATGTTCACTGAAATTTCTAGACAAGAAAGCATTGAAGCTATCAGCCGTCAACTTAGCGTCAGCTATAGGGTTTCCAAAAGCGTCTCGAAGTACAGGGTACTGAGTTTTTCTCTGCGCTTTTACTGTTCGCGAAAAGAGTTTTGCAACATTATACGAAGGGATTTTCGGCAAAGTTAACCTCTCTAGCTAGTCGCTTTTCGTCAGAGAGCCTCTTAGCCTGTTCGAAGATTTGCTGGATCAATGGCAGGACGGAAGTGTCATTTAGTCGATGAAAACGGCGCGAGAGTCTACGGAATCTACGGCGGAAGGATAAAGGAAGGTAGACTTCATCCTTGACATTAATTATTTTCTTACGAGGAACAAAACGAGAAGTTAGTGGACCTAGAACTTGGTAGAATGTTTCAGTACAAACATTCACATCCAAACATAGAAAGAAGTTAGTCCAATCGTGGGAATTAAGATGTGTTAGTAATTCCCCCATATTTGCTGATCGGAAATCGGGGAAAATGCTATATTTTTAGAAAACGTTTCATCAGCCTCGATTTCTAGTGAAGAAAGAACTATAGCATGGTCTGAACTCCAAGTGGGTCTAAAGGTGAAACTGACAATGGCTGACAACCTCTGCAGAAGATAAGATCAAGTATGTTTGATCCTCGGGTGGGAAAATCAACTACCTGATCCCACATGCCAGTATCTATGGCCTCAAGCAGGTTTTCGAACTTTGCAGGACTGGAAGGCGGAAACCAACGAACTTCAGGGAGATTGAAGTCACCTGCAATCAAGCAGTACTTCAAATTTAGGTCAACTGTGGCATGAAATGCCTGTGAGAGACGAAGATCGTAATCCTCGCTTGCGTTTGAGGGGCGATAGACACAACCGACGAGTAAAGAGTAGTTATCTTTTAGAACTACTCGGAGCCAACAACTCTCTTCTACCGCGGTAAATTGTCGATAATCCAACGACAGAAATGTAAGTGACTGCTTAATAAAGATGCAGCTTCATCCGCCACGGCCCTCGTGTCGATCGTTATGAATATAATCGTACCCTTGAATATTGAGTTCAGAGTTGGATACACAGGGTGTTGCCCAAGTCTCTGTCACTATTACAATGTCGGGGCGGTGGATGAAAACTAGAGTCTGGAGCAAAGGCATCTTATTAAGCAGAGATCTGGCATTTAATACGAATAAGTTAAGCGCGCACGTTTTTGGTTTCTGAGAAGGGACAGTTAAGGCTGTCAGAGTGAATGCCTTCGGCCAAAGAAATGCTCCTTTGAGATGTGCCTCGCCATTGGTCCTTCGTGTTTCCAGTTCGATTATTAACTGTCTCATTTTCATTCGCTCCTTCAGTCCGTATTCCGGTTGAAAAAAAACTTCAGAATGCAGGCCCCGTAGGGTTGCTTTCTCTGTAGCAGGAGCTGTGCCTGTGCTTCGTTTTGCCAAGATAATTTTAAGGGTTCTTGCTCGAGAATTAGATTCGGGTGCTGACAGAGCTTTCCCGCAGAAGATTTCAATACTGATTTCGCTGTTTCTAAAAAGCGGAAAATTTTTCAGGTTGTTGATATCTGACTTATGTTCTCCACAGTCTTCTTTACTTCTTAAAATTCCATTTTATTTCCGATGTCACCCACTCGGGTTGGGATACACACGATCGCCTTTTCAGTGGACAGAATTTCTCTATCAACTGCTTAATCAAGTTACTCACGAAAAACCAGGCAGCGTGCAGGGCTCCAGTCTATCCCATTCAGTAATTTTTTTAATTTTGGGATAATCCCCTTTCCATATATTTCTTTCCCCAACTGCTCGACGTTTGGGTTCAGAAAAATGACTGTACGCCCAAGCAAGAACACAATGCTCACTTCGTCCAAGGAGCGCGTAAGAACTTAATGCAAGGATGCAAGTGTCGTCTCTACTAATGATTCGACGCAAACAGCTTGACTGCTGCCCTTTTCGGAACTGCGTGTCCATTGTGAACTGTTGGGTAAGAAACTCGTCATTTACCAACTGAAGTAATTTATTTTAAATGAATTTTCCGATCGTGAGAAATACATTGATACCCAATCGATATCTGGAGCGTTGAAGTCTTCAAGTATTAATAAGTGTTTGCTACGGCAGACTTGCTTTACCTCTGTGGTGAGTGTTTCGTCTGTGTCCGTTCGCTGTCCTGGGGGTCGATATAACACGGCAATATGGAGGTCTGGTTTGGTTTGGGCCTTTCAGTTTACAACTAAGTATTTTGAAAGACGAGTACCTATTTGGCGAGGGCCCATCCAGAATGAAGTCAATACCTTCTCGTATGAAGATTGCGATGCCACCACCCCTACGTCCATTTCTATCCATGAGCTGTGATTTGCTCATTGAACCATGTTTAAGTTCAAACATTGAATTCAGGTTGTAAATGGTTCACGATCCGTTTGATTTCATCCCTTTTCTTCAATAGACTGCACGTTTGTGTCCATCATTGTAATTTTGTTTTGTTCCCTCTATTTCTGAAGATTGTTCGTTCTTTCTTGCAAATGGCGATTATTGCTGGATATTTCGCAAGATATATCCAGTCCCCTGTCTCGGTTCAAATCTATAGGCATTTGGTAGGGCTTTTAACCGGCGTGGTTGCCGTCAATTTCACCAGATGTTCCCACAAAAACGACCGCACCGTTTTTACGATTTTGTTGTCTACAATTTTCAAGTTTTGTTCCCCCTCGTATTGACGTCTTTTTAATTTTGCTACCAGTATACTCATTTTCATCCGAACGGTGAGAGAGTAATTCGGCTGAGAAAACACTCTACAATGATTCTTTCGTAGTCGGGACTTCCGAGAGAGCAATAGGTCTACCTGATGTTTGCTCCCCAAAACGAATTTTAACGGTCGTAGTCGCAATTAATTCGTTTATTTCTAACGAGAGCCCCAAATCGAAAGATCCTTTTGATTTCGACTATCACACCAGTTTCTTGCGTATCATTCAATTCATTTTGGAATGTCAGCAGATCCTGCTTTACCCTGATTTTGTTTCCCCAGTAGCCTCTGAGGCTCCCTGAAATCCCATACAAAAGGATCTGTCAGGAAAAAAAACTCGTTTCTTCATCCTGCTTTCTTTTAGCAATGGCAGGTTGAATCATGCACTTTGTTACAATCTTTAATACTGTGTTCCAATTGGTCTTCATCGGCGAGCCTGCTGGTTGATTCTCAGACGTCTCTTATGATCATTCAAACAGCCTTAGTATTTCAGACACTGCGTTTGCTCATATAGTGCCCTGAAAGCCTGAATTTGGGTTTGTGGCATCCAGGTTTGTTGAAAAGTCGCAGGCCACTTTTCCGCCATTACTTCGCTGGCTACCATGACCTGCTCCATTGTAGTTTGATGGACATGTGTAGAGCATGCTGCGTTAAAGATACCTTACGATATATGTTTGTGGATTTTTCAGAGACCTTTGATCGCTGATTTACTTTTGTACAGCCGGATTCTATGTGCACCTGATTTTCCTTAACCTAAGGAAATGCAAGACATAATTTCATCCTCGCATATTTTCTTTCTGGTCATCTGTATTTCAACCGAATCAGAGGTTTGTTCTAATGACTTCGCTATTTTTCTCTTTTTGTCGCTATAAATTGTGTCCATTTACCTCTACCGTTTCCTTGCGATGATTAAAGTCGAGCTTGCTGATGTTTTTCAGCTCTTATGCATCGTGTTCCGGCGATTTAATTTTGTTATGTTTGATGAGCACTGCTATTATTTCAGAAAGGAGATCGAAGTCTCCTTCTAATCTCAAAACTCTGGTTGTGAGTCCTCGGCATCCGTCATAGTCTGCCAGCCCTTCACTATTTAGCTTACTTTTGGTAAAGCCCAGTAGCCCACTGCTTTCTTCAATATTGCTGCTTGGTGGTTCTTCTCGGTCTGCTGAGAGGGACTTGAGTATTTCTGGTAATGTTTTGTCACATGAAATTGAAAACGGTTTAGAAAGGTAGAGAGATCATTATTTTTGGAGTATATACTATTTTTTTGTTTGCTAGCTTCCCGGGCGTGGCCGAGCGGTCAAGAGCATCGGTCGCTAATCGAGAGGTTGGTGTTTTGAATCCCGGCCGAAGCGGTGAATAATTTTCTCGCGTGGTCGGGTCGTGAACATTTGCGTTGCCCATGCCAGCAATATCTCTACGAGGATGCATTAATTTTTAACGAGCAGCTTAAATTATCAAGCGAATAGTTTACTGAGCACAATAAGAAGCACATTTCAAACCGAATACACTATCAAATGCTAATAGGAAGCAAAGAACGATGCAGCCTTTGAAGCGAGTTTGCCAGTGGTTCTCCGTTCCTTTCTGATGTCGACACTTTTACTGGCAAGAGACTGTTTTCTGAAGCCCGTAGGAGGCAGGATCCGAATAAAGCTGAATAAGCTAACTTTTTACGATTCCGATATGGATTGTTGTGTGCCTGACTATCACAATGTCTATAAACACTTATAGGCTGATCCTGATAAACACGGACAATATGTTATCAAATGACAACTTATTTCGTTGAGTGCTGACTTCGAGTACAGATTATTGGCCAAAATCCAAAAGTTTGGAGACGAGCAAGTTTCAAACGGAAGTCCAACAACGCCTCAATAGGAAAAAAATAGGAGCAAAAAATCAGCCTACACGTTCAAAACCACTTTAAAAAACAATAAAAGATAGTAAGATTATTCAGGAAGGACTCAGGCATTTGAAGTCGTCAAAGGTCCTGCATAATTTCAGATCGTCAGTTTGTATTCGTGTAGAGGCTGTTCAATCAAGTCGACTAAGGTGCTAAACAAATTTCAATTTGATTTCGCTTTGCGAGGAATTTCGGCACAAGAAAAATTACCGATGTCCAGAAAGCAATTACGTACGTACAGTTGCAGCGTTAATGTCAGGATCAGAACGAGCGAAGTGTTAACGGTTTTCAAACTGTCCAAGCTGGAGAACAAATAATATACGTGGTTCCTATGCCTAATAACCTTCTCATATTCTCTTATTTTAGACATTAGTTCTGCATAGCTGCAAAAAATTCCATTTTAAATTTGCCTCTGGAATTGCGCACGTAAAAGTAAGGCTTGCTCCTGCGCTATTGCATGCTAAGAAGTGGCCACCAAACTAACTTTTTGGGGATGAAGGACTTAGCGTACGAAAGTCCTGCATACCATGTTCCTTGAAAAGTTCGGCCGTGTCAACATTTTTGGGTGGCAGAGAGTCATGGTTGTGGCCCATTTTAAAGGACGTAACCATGATTCCGTCCTTCCTTTTGTGGATGACATTGAAAAATGCGTCGCATCCAGGACGCCTAGCAATATAAATAAGAGATAACTATGAATCATCATACATTTTCGTAGAAGCCAAGATACAAGCGTTTTCGTAGCAAGCATAAACAAACATTTCAGCGTAAACAGATATCACTGGATATTTATGAGAGCTCCTCGCGGTGAAGTAATAGCCCGTTGTCTAAAAATAGGTTTATGTCAATATCGCTTACTTGACAAAACCTCTTAATGGCTTCCTCGAGGTCCCTCCATGACTCTAAGTATCGGCCAAGCAGAATTTAATGGAACTTCATCTCAACAACAGAAACGGATGCCATCATATCGCAAGTGAAAGTGTTCGCAAACTGCGCTACACACCCGGCCATAGCGCCTAATCACCCAATCACGTGAGAGCGGGCGGACGCCTTCATCAGCAGTTCCGCATTCAGTACTCACGACTCACTTGCCACTATAAAAGCCCTCTCGCATCTGGGTCAGGCTGTTCATAGTGTCGTTTTATGTACTTTATTTTAAGATAAATTCTTAAAAATATGTGGACAGGAAAATGTCCTGCAATTCACAAACCTTAAATTCCTGTTCTTATCGAGAGTTTGGCCTTACGCTCTAGCGTATATACGCTCGAGTCAGACATAGGTGTCCCGAGCAGTGCATATTATATTCACTGCCTGTCACCCCGGCCCTCTACAAGAGTAGTTTCAGGACAATTTATTTCGCAACTAGTAAATTAGCATCTTGGTTTTTATCTCAAATTTGGTTTTTTATTCAGTCTACCCTGCCGTGGTGCACACGAGGGACATCATCAGCAACGAGGGTCAGAAAATATGACACGATCAAGCTTGTTCAGAGTGATATCGGGTTTACTGATACCGGCAATGTCTGCATATAAAACCAAAGCTACTAATTTAATGAACAGCACGCATTTTATCCATAGAACCGCAATTTAACCTGTTAGCCTCCGAGTGCAACGTCATTCGTAAAATCTCACCATCTATGCACTTATCATACTACATTAGCTACTTAGTAGCCATGTAAAACCTCCCTCAAACGATTCCTATAATTAACTCGCACTCGGAAGGAGCCTGACTTAATGCATTAACGCAATTTTGCCTTCATTCATCACGTTCACAGGAGTCTTACCGCGGGGCTTTCGTTCGACCGTTTTTCTCTTCGGAGACCGAAACTCCGATTCGCGTAAAGTGCTGCATTTCTTCCCAACAGGAAACTTTACAAAATGTAATGTTGGTGTCCTTGAGCTAAGTAGCTGGACAATAGTCTTCGAATTTTCCAGCACCAAATTAAAAGATGCATGTGCAATAACTACTCGATCGGAAAAAAATTACGAAATCTCGTTGTTTACAAAGTTTGCGTCCTAATCGATTCCGTTGCCGGTTCTGTCATCTTCAGCCACCAAAACTTAAAAGGAGATGATTATAGTCAAATTTCATCCACGGGTCCGACACAGGACCCTTTGTTCTGTTTTGTGCTTATCCTGGTGGAAGTTGCTGTCCAAACATATGCATGCCCGCCGTGTTTGAGATCTGACATATAGTGACAGACTGATAAATTGACGAAAACGCTCTTTCTAGTTATTATATATGGGAAAAAAAGTGCCTATTCCATTCCAAACTTTCTACACAGCTTAAGCGACAGATTTGTAGACGGTAGCCTCGGTGATGTAGATTCGGGGATCTTCGCATTCCCTTCTTAGCGTGACCCTTTCAGTCACCTGCTAGTACACGCGTGGCTTAAGTTTCGTGCAATCTTTCCCTGTTCACGGTTTTAACCATTATTTTTGCCTATAAGAGTACTGATTTGGGATAATTGGATTGGTAGTAGCCCCGTGTTTAAGGCTTAATTTTCCAAAGACCAAGTTTTCTTCAATCCTATCAACGTGCCTTCTCTGTGCACAAATAGTGCTTAGGGCCACCTGACACCATGTTCACGATGTAAGTTAAGACTAGCCGGGTGCTAACCGGTCCCACGAGAGATTATGATGACATTGCTACCACTGAGAAAATTACCTCTGCTGCTTGTTTTTCGTCTGCCGTGCCTCCCGATTGTTCGAATTATTTTGTTAGCCAGGTTAACTCATTAGCTTCATTATAGACTAGCCATCTGCAACAGGCTCCCTTATTTAACTCTGCATAAGGTTATTTTCATCAGGAGCACAAATTCATACTCCTAAAAGAGCTCTATTGTTTTCGAGGTCTGCAATCGAATTTCCACTCCCAAAAGTATTTCTGCTGCTTTAACGTCTGTGAAGTCAAACATTACTAGTTGAACACGCTTTTGGAAGTTTTAGTTGTACCCCCTGCTCTCCAAGAAAGTTTCCAACACTTCCGCTTATGACTTTATCGTTTGCCTTCCTCTAAGGCAAAATGCACCTTTTTAATATTTTCACTGCGTTTTTACGTAGCTGTTTTATTCCACTTTGAGTAAGTCTTTGAGCTCAATTCTTTGACATTTAGTTCGTCATCATCTGACTTTGTTTAATGCCGGAATCGGGAACTCAACTCCCACACTTTTCATCTTGGACGTCCAAACAACTTTTGGCGTGGGTGAAAGGTGAACTGATATCCCGGAATATAACAGATTATGCAATGTGTGCTTTCTAGGTCTTGTTCCAAAATGCCGTGCCTACTTGGATCAGCTAAGGAAAGCCAATGTCGATGGACGCTGGCTGGCCCATCTAACGGCTTCTGATCTTTTAATCTTGGCATTTCTGAGCCAGTTCTCTTAAGGACTGTCGAAAACCTGTCCGAACTATATGCCACTCTTGCGACCGACACACTACAGGACATTTTATTCCGTCTCCTGCGTTCCATAGTCCTCATAGGCTCTGTTCTAAGTCGCATTAAGCGTATAAACAGACTACCCGGAAGAGGAGAAAAGGGCGACCTGAATGATCTGATCAATGCTCTCCTCGCCTTGTCAACAAGGCTGGAGAAAGATGCTTCACTGGCTATTTCGTGGCTTCAAAGGTTTGTATGGATGCGTGCCGTGTTCCCACTAAACAACTTGCTTCCCCCTTAGAATCCCTTTCTCATGGATGTCATGCGTCAGCACGCTAGAGCCCCTCATATCAACAGAAGGGGAAAAACTGAAGGTCAACATACAGCTATGCATGAATGCATCCCTTTGCGATTACGTTGATTCCACCCTGGAGCTGGTAAAGTGTCCATTACTGATATAATCGCACTGTCTATTCTTCTAGGTTCAGCACTTACGTGGGCGCCTGGAGGATTTATCCAAAATTGTGACGATCCACTGTTACTAACTCCCTGCTCCATCGAAACTGTTAACCTGGGGAAAATCGAATCAACAGACTTTGTGAGTTGATGTGTTGCTGTGCAGCCACGATTCGGAAGCACGGTTTTAGGTTGCCGAAACTCCGTAGTGTAGCGTCCGGCCGATTCGGCGATAAGGAGGAAGCTGAACTACAGGGTCGCGGATATAATTCAGTATCCTTCTTCACGAGGATATCCTTTGACGTATTACGAATAATAGATAAACGAAACAATCGATATAACAGTCAATATGTATATGAAATAGGTTTAGGCGATAGGTAAAATATATGTGAAACGAGGAATCTCAATACAATGAATGTAAGTACAAACGATAAACGGGGAGAGGTTATGGTTTAAACGACGAAAGGGACGATAGATATAAAGCGACTTAGCCTAGAGGTGGCGGCGTGTCCGGTTGGCTAGCACGTGCGAAATTACAGCCCGTCTACAGAAACGGAAGGAAGCTCGGTTCAAACGAAACGGGTAGTTCGGGTCCGTTACACAGTTCCTCCACTAAGATGCAGCACTGTCCTCAGTGCTGGGGGGATCAACATTGTGGGGTACAGTTACTTTTATGGCTACTGGGGGCACCTGGTTTGCGGGAAGGATGGGCAGAGAATCGGCGGTGCAGACGGGGAGGCGGCCGCGGTAGGGTTTCAGCTTAGAGAAATAGGCAGTGAAGGGGGGGTGATTCGGCGCGGATGGCATCGCGTAGGAGGACGCTGGTTGAGGCTAGGACATCGAGCACAGCAAATGGTCCACGCTAAGGGTGGTGGAGTTTCGCCAAGGTACCGCGGGGTGGTATGGGGTAGTAATGCATTACGAGGTCGCCGATTTGGAACGCAGTGCCGGCAATGTGTCGGTCGAAGTGTTGTTTTTGGTGGATGGAGGCGTTTCCTAGGGTTACGCGTGCGGTATTGTGTGCAGACCGTATTACCTCGCGGAGTTTAGTAGCGAAGGTTTGGGGTGGTTTACGTCTGGTGACCGTAAGGGGTAGCGGAGGTCAACTGGTAGGCGAAGGTCACGGCCTGTCCATAAGTAATGGGGTGTGAATCCGGTAGAGGAGTGGGTCGTTCCGCGGTAAGCCAAGAGGCAAAATGGTAGGTGGACGTCCCAGTCGTGTTGGTGTCCATCCTTGGTAAACGCGAGTAGGATTTTGTAGATTGTGCGGTTGGTTCGTTCTACCAGACCATTGCCTTCAGGATGATTGGCGGGTTGTGTGGGTTTTTCGTACGTTTAACAGTTCGCAGACCTCCCGCATCAGTTGAGACTAGAAATTACTACCACAGTCTGAATGAAACGATAGGGGTGAGCCCCAGCGACTGATCCACGTACGGTTGATGGCGTTTGCCACGGACGCTGCGTCTTGACAGAGCAGGGGTGTGGCCTCTGTCCACTTCGTAAAATAGTCAATAATCACGAGGATGTATTCGTGTCCGCGGACTGAGATCGACAGATGTCCGATTATGTCTAGGCCGACGCGTTCCCTGGGGAAACCGGTGGTCATGGGTTGTAACGGTGCGCGGGAGGATGGGGTGGGCGATTTATTGGAGGCGCATGTTGGACACGACTGGCAGAAAAGCTGTGTTGACGAACGTAACTGCGGCCACCAAAAACGGTTACGGTTGGCCTGTTCAGTGCGTCGTTGGCCGCAATGCCCCAACTGATTGTGGAGATCGTTTAGTACAGTCTCGATTAAACAACCAGAAACGACGGGTCGTAGATGATGAGAGGAGGGGTCGCGGAGGAACATGATGGCGTTTTGTAGGGTTAAGTACGGCAATTGGTGAAGAAGCAGTTATGCCCTCAGACTTGTGCCTTTCATGCCTCGTTCGGTCGGTTTGGTTAGACATTCGGTTAGATGGTGATACATGAAAGCTGTGTCCAAATCGCTGCTCTGATTTATCGACCAGATGTGTATTGTGGGTTCTGAGGTTGTGATCGCGTTAATACTCGCGATCGTGGCGTCTGTTGTAGGGTCGTCGTTTTGCGGTAACCGTGACAGCGCATCCGCGTTGGCGTGCTTGTACCCTGGGCGGTACTGGCAGTCAAAGTCGAAGTCCTGCAGGAATTCTTGCCAGCGTGCGAGTTGGTCCATGGCGTCCTTGAATGAGCCCAACCACTGCAATGCTCGGTGGGCTGTGCGTAAAATAAAACATTTGCCGATCAGTAGATGCTTAAACTGACGGAGGAATACTACAATAGCTAACAGCCCTCTGCGGAACGTGCAGTACAGGCGTTGTGTTTTCGTCAGGGTGTTACTGGCGAAACAAATTGGTCGTTCGACGTTTTCTGTATTGGCCTGCGACAGAACTGCGCCGATGGCGAACCCACTGGCGTCTGTGTCTAAAATGAATGGGGGCGCGTCCTTGTCTATATTCGGGAGGGCGAGTAATGGGGCGGAACATAGAGCAGCTCGTAAATCGTTGAAGACTTGAGCGCAGTCGTCTGACCAAATGAACTCTCTACCCTTCTCGATGAGTTTGTGGGGTGGGCTTGCAGTGTGGGTGCAGTTGCGTATGAAACGTCTGTAGTACGATACTAGGCCTAGCAAACTGCGTAGTTATGCCTGGTTCGTGGGCGTCGGCCAGGTGCCTACCCCTTCCACGCGGTCAGGTAGGGGAGAAATATATACAGGATCGATGAGGTGTCCCAGGAAGTGTACTTCAGCCCGTTGAAAGAGACATTTCGTCGGGTTGAGTGTGAGGCCTGCGTCCTGCAGGGCCTCGTATACCTCTCGTAGGTTATCATTGTGTTCCTGCGTGGAGCGCCCAAAAACGATAATATCGTCTAAGTAGACGAGGCATTTATACGGAATAAGGGGCCATAGGACACGGTACATGAGGCGTTGGAAGGTTGCAGCGGCGTTACAGAGTCCGAAGGGTAGGGTTTGGAATTCAAATAGCCCTTGGGGAATAGTAAAGGCAGTTTTGTGACGGTAACTAGGGTGTATCTCAACTTGCCAGAACCTGGATTTAAGGTCGGGCGTTGAAAACCAGGCGGCGCTGCCAAGCGCGTTGAGGGTATCGTCTAAACGGCGTTTAGTCGGCGATATTCTATGCATATACGTAGGCAACCGTCTTTCTTGGGTACTAAGGCTATGGGGGATGCCCAAGGGAATGAGGAAAGCCGGATGATTTTAGCCTCTAACAACTCATCCAGCATTTTTTGGACTTCGTCGTGGTACCGTACTGGGATCCGTCGTGGGGGTTGCCAGATCGGTTTGGCTTCGCCGGTGTCGATTGTGTGCTGTACTAGGTGTGTATGGCCGATTGTGTCCATGGACCATGTGAAGAGTCCGGCGAAAGAGGTGAGTAGGTTCCTCAGTTGGGAATTTGCTACGGTGCCTACTGAAATGGGAGAGGGGAGGATGTCAGCTAAACGTGTGGGGCTTAAAGCGGATGCTGACAGGACAGCATTATATACGAGGTCGGGGTCGTTGGAAGAGGTTGCTGGGGCAGTTAGGTTGGTGTGGGGGACTAATGATAAACGTCGGTCGCGGGCGTAGACGATGCAGTCATGCGTCGTGAGGAAGTCTTATCCAAGAACGAGGGGCCACGAGCTGTTGGGTGTCACTAAGAGGTCGTGAGTTACATGGGAATCGTTGAAGACTACTTGTAACGTAATAGTTACAGAAATTGGAATCGAGGTGCCATTTGCCGCTCGGAGATTTTGGGGTGTGGGCAATGGTTCTATTTGACTAAGCAAATGCTGTAGGAGGTTAAGGGGAGTCACAAGGGATACATTAGCTCCAGTATCGACGAGTGTGTGGACCGTGTGGTTGTCAAGGAGCAGTGGAACGGTAAATGCAGATACAGGACATGGGTGGAGTTAATAAATGGGGACGTACAGGGAGAGTTGTGCCCGCAATGACGTGCGTGGGGTCATAAACTAAACTATCGTACAGCATGATTCTAAGATATTTCAGTCACTTCCGGCTGTCGATCGAGCTTCCTTCCGACCGCCCACAAAAAACTACACTGTAAAAAATGATTACGTAATTAGTACGCATTATTTCGCATTGATTTTTGATGCCCTTATATATCTAAATATATTTTATAAAAAACATACACGAAAACAGTCTTCTTAGTATTATTCTGGTAGCAAATGACGTCTCCAAAATTTATGCCGGAAGAAAGGGTATCTGTCAGTTTTAAAAGTTCTAATTCCCAAATAATTTTGAACTCGACCTGCAGTTGCGCTTGTTCTAAGCGTTTCAAAACCACATGCTAACTTCATTCTGTCAAAGGAAAACCGCACATTTAAATTCCGCTTCTTGGAAGATTTCTAAATTACTCATAAAATTTTGCAGTGGATGTGGGCGATGTTTCGCACTTATTAGAAGCATTGATAAATGCTCGGATACGGTGTTTTGTCTGTGGATCATTGAGAGTCCTGAAAATCTCATAATTGGAAGCTTTCTAAAACCGAGAGATTATCTACATATAAGCTTTTAAGAAGTCATAATTTGCTATCAACTGGGTACACGAAGGAATATTTTCATGCATCTTTTCTCTCAGATATATTTAAACTTATAAACGCATCAAAAATCGATGAAGAAAATTCACACTACGTAGTAGTCATTTTTTTTATGGAGTGGAGTTTTTTTCAGGGCATAGAAAATAGGTCTTCCAAAAGCCGGCATTGGGGAGTGACTGGAATATTTTCGAATCATGCTGTATGATATTTAATTTAACAACCCCAATTAAGTCGAGTTTTCGGATCGAATGGACATTTCAGAATTTTGGTTAGCGTTTTCTGAGATAGCACATCTAATGTATAAGTAGGATTTGCGGAAATTATTCAGCGAAGGAGTCGGTGTTAGGTTCCCGGGGTCACAAAGTTACTATTTTAAAATCCATAAATGGAGTTCATTTCAGAGATCACATGAAGGACGCTCGGAGACCCGCTAAGAGGCCAACATTCTTGCAATTTCATCATGCACTGTCAGCAACATAGACGACACGTTTGTCGGAGCTTTTAGCTAGTACCGTTGTTGTGAGAGTAAAGCGGAATCGTCATCTTGCATATGATTCACTACAAGTTTATCCAGCCATTTTACTGGCCTCCTTTATTTACTTCTTTTTCCGGTTTTCACTCAGGGATTCAGTTTTACCACAACTGACAATGGAATCCACGTCATACGTTCCGTAAGACCAGATGTAAGTATTTTGTCTCATTCGTTGTTACCAGTCATATGTTTTTAGGCCCGCTATCAAATACGATGCGATTGAATGCACATGTTTTTTTTTTCTATCCGTCTCATTTCTACGTCGTGGTATCGCCCGTGGCGAGGCTGAGTTTCAAGACTAAGCCTGCGGCTGTTTGTGATTAGGAGTGTTTTTATTTTTTGACAAGGGCTTATGTTACTGGCTCCTGTTGTGCCTTCAGTCGAGACTGATCACACCGGTTCACCGCTACAAGGTTAACACTCCTGCATTTCGATGTCAATGAAGTTTTCAAGAGGAGTTTATTCAGCTGTGATGCCCTCAGTCGTTTGATGAAAACAGAGTCGGAGTATGCATCGTTCATACCCTCAGCCCAGCGCGCTCAGGCTGTTGATAGCTTTGAGGCACCCGAGTTCTGTCTCATTTGTACAAAAACGTATCTCTACGGCATTCGTTTATGATTTAATCTTGAAATTCTGCCTGCTCTTGCATTAATGACAAACGTTTTAAGGTAGTTAAACACAGTCTGAGCATGCATCGTTAATTCGAATTTCCGAAGGTAGTGCATTTTAGGTCCACTCTCTTCGTCTGGGGCACCACCAGCTTGCGCAATGCATGCCGTGTGATCGTGTGCTAAGCCCTATGTACTCGTGGTCTGGTTGACGTTCCACTCCCGAACCTTGAAGACCTTTGGGCCCACCATGCTCCCCAGGTCTGATGTAACCTCTTTTTTAGGCGTCCACCAGGACGATGGCTCAATTTTGGACGATGGTCGGGAGACATGACCTAATGGAGTGGCGTGCTCTTACCACCTGAGAGGGCTACCTCTCATTGCATCACCAACATGGCGTGTTCTTGATCGACAAGGGTTTCTATGTTCTAGGCTTCGTCCCTGAACCGAAACCGAACAGTTATGCGCAAAAGCCAGCTATGACCTACCTTCTCCCAGCAAGCAGTACGTATTGACCAAGTTTCGCGACCGTGAAACAGGTTGACTTTACTTGCATCCGAACTCACTCATGTCATTGTCTCCTTTTGAACCTCCCGATCCAGACCACATCATCTCCTACAGATGGCAGAATTTTACCGTGCATGGGTCGTATGTTGTGTTCTATGTCCGTCATAGGTGATAGATGGACTATGGACGTTGCGTTTTACCCTGATTTTGCGGTCTATAGCTCGCAGCGTCGATCACCTTCTAGCGAGCTATCAGTACTCCGGAAGTATTATTAACACAAGGACGGTCGCTTCCGACTAATTTTTAGTTGTCAACTGTGAGCCGAACTTGACATCTTTTTCGCCGGGTCAAACATTATAGCATGAAGTCACTAGCTCATACCCCTTTGGTCGCGACCGGGACCCGCGCTTGCTCCAACATATGTTCCAATTGTAAGACAATATACGGAGCATCCGTGGTCTTTTTAAGCTCCCGGGCAGCCACATAGTGGCAAGCCCATGTTTGCGCCCTCGGTTTTCCGGTTGGATTGTGGCTGAATATCGACGTAACATAACGCAGAAGGGACGATTCCCGTCTCCTTTTTCTTTACTTTAATGACTTCTCGATTGTTTCATACGAGGGTTAGGTTGACTTGTATGACCGCCTAACCAGGACATGAAAACAGGAACTGCCCGCAATATATGTGGCTTTGTGTCGAATCCCGTGGAACGTAGGTAAAGGATTAAGATTAAGACTAAGTCTAGGGTCAAGATCAGAGTTAGGGTTGGGGTCAGGAATATGTTAAGGGTTAAGGTTTGGGTTCATGTTAACTTCAGGGTTTAGGTTTGGGGTAGGGCTAGGGTGAAGATTACGGTTTTGGTTTAGTTATGTTATGTTGTTAAATTTACCACAAGGTCAACTGTTTTAAGTGGGTGGGGTGATCCTCTTCTAGTGTCCTATTTAAGCGGCCGTACAAGTCATCTTTACCCATAGGCGTTTAGGGTCGCTGTTAAAATCTCCTGAACGTGCCGATCCTGAGAACAGCGCGCCACCACCTTCTTTTTACACTTTCTCCAGCCAGCGCCCCTATACTCTGCCCTCTGACTCTGATAGGTTTGCGCTCCACTTTCCAATTTTGTGGTGCGTACGGTATCCTCTACCTTGTTCCTGTCTTTGAACGCATTCATGCGATCAGTGCAGCAGGTCCAACAGACAGTTTGTACGCTTATTAATCCATACGCTTCCCATTGGCTTTTAAATCTGACTCCATGTGAACTCAGTAATCTTAGTCCCTCATTCTTATCTGGCGAGTATAACTGGGATATACTGTCAGCATCGTCTTCTTTTAACAAACTGCAAGCTTAACACGTCCACTCATTTTCCCGTGTTTGCCCATTAGAGTGGATGAGCCGTAGGGCTCTTGCAGGCCAGAAGAGCATGCAACTGCGCACTTCTCATGCTATTTGTTTAACCATTGACTTACTTTCGCCGTTTTTTGTTTGCATCTTACTGGAAACATTACTGGAACTGCTTTCAATTTTAGTTAATCACTTTCTGCGCCGGAAGATTGACCAAGGATGACGAGATTATCGAAGTGAATGGCCAGGTGGTTGTAAGTTGGAGACACAACCTAGTGTCTACTTGCTTCTTTTGACTGTTTCATTCGCTATGTTTTTACAAGCCCAGGGCTTCAAACGAGTTTCCTTTTTGTTTAATTGGTCTCCTCCAAACAAACCAGCATACTGGTAGAAGCGAACAGGCGAGTTCCAGGCAGCAGTTAAGAAGGAGAAGATGCGATAGCTGAAGCAAGACGTTTATTGGCCTGACGTTTGAGCTTCTCACTCGAACCCATCATCAGAGACAGTCGTAGATTAGGGTAGTGGTGGTATGTAGTGGCCACGCGACCACATGCGTTATATAATTAACAGCTCTCGCGATCACCGCTGGGGGTCATGATTGATGCATAATGGCTCGGCAGTCCGTGTCCGAGCGGTTAGTGGCCGTGTTTTCATCCTCCGCACTTGATGTTGGCATGGTAGTTACTCGGCCAGTTTGCTCGCGGTCATTGAAAGTGTTGGTTGCCATGGCCCTTCCCACATGACTGATTCCCCTGTTCAAGCAGTCTCACCACAGAACGTCGGGTGTCGTATACCGGATTTGGTGCAGTTGTGGACTAATCATGTACGTCAGAAGGACCGGGAGATTACTCGGAATGCAATTGCCGAACCCGCAGCCGCGGTGAGCTCTCAGGCTGCAGCTCACTCGACGGGATTCGGCCATATTTTCAAGTTTCATGAGGCCGAAATCCTCGCGTGAGTCGCGTCCTGCTCGAGTCCTTGTTCTCACACCCTCAGTCTGTCAACATGCGCAATGACCTCCCGTTTCCATACTCTGTGCTAAGACTTTGCCGAAGCAGGGGAATCAGTCATGTGGGGAGAGCGCCGGTGGCTAACACCTGCAACGGCAGTGAGCCAAATGGCTGAGTAATTATCATGCCAACGCCCAACATGGATGATGAACTCTTGGCCATTAACCGCTCGGACACGGACTGTCACGCCATAATCGCATCAATTATGACCCCCAGCGGTGATCGCGAGAGCTTATAGTTATTGTACACATGTAGTTGCTTGGCCACCATTTAATGTAAATAATGCGCACCTTGTGCCTTTTATTACCCTTAAATGCGACTGTCTTTGATGATGGGTTCGAGTGAGAGTCTGAATCGTCGGGCCAAAATACTTGTTTTCGCGACTGCATCGTCTCCTTCTGCGTACGGAATAATTTGTAAGTTCCGTTTTAATGAAGTAGGAGCTACAGCGCCTTCTGACTAGTATATTAAATGTGTTTGAATCGAACGAATTGCTTAACAGGAAAGGAACCGAACTTGCTGTGAACAAAAACTGGCCCCAATAAGTTTTAAAAATCCACGAACATGCACGTTTTAATCAAGTAGCGATTTTGACAGGACTGAACTGTAATCACTCTTTCCTCCTGAAATCCACGTTTACCTGATTAATACCAACTTTTGTTGTGTAGGCGTCCAATTTATGTGATCGACCTATAAAATGATACCTTCGGCAGTATGTTCACCACATATCTTTTCTTCAACTTCAGCCAACTTTTGACTATGCACGCCGAAAATGATAAATTTTAATGGATGCTGGCTTTAATTATTTTCCTTATTATTATTTTATTTTCCCCATAAAACCTCAGAAAATAAAATGCGGTAACTTGATACGGCAACATAATGGTGCCTTGCTCCTGTGAATGTGAGGTGAAAGGTGATCAAAACAATATACGGTTACATGTAAAAGGTTAAATACGTAATTGGCTTAGAGTTCAGTAAGAAATAGTTAATAAATGTGCGCGTTAATATGGGCCGGCATTGTTGGGGTTTGGTTCTTCCAGTACTCTCCTCGCAGAAATAGTGAGCAACATTCACCCATGACGTCGGAGTGGTGTTGGGGCTTGCAGCGTTCTTAATATACAGTGTGGTACTCGGTTACTATCGGGAGAGTGGTCAGATTCCAATCTTATTGCAAATTTGACCAAGTAGGATCGATAGACTGGCTCCAAAGAGCTGTTTCAGGGACAGAAAAATCAACTTTCGATTACTTTTCATGCTTAACTCTATTGTTGGGGTAAGGGGCTGGCTTTTGAGGTGGATCGAAAACTTCTATGATTAGGTGATCTCAGCTTGTCTGTCTTGGTGATCAACAATCGGTGGAGGTAACGGTTGAGAGTGGTGTTCCTCAGGGCTCCGTCCTTGGTCCTATCCTCTTCCTTATATACATTAATGACTGCGTAACTGGATGGAACTGTGACACGGCCATGTTTGCTGACGACTTAAAGCTTTGGAAGGTCATCCACAACGAAGCCGATGAAGCAGATCTACAGGCGAACTTACATCGACTCGAGGAATGGCCGAACAACTGGCTCCTCTCGTTCAATGCTATCAAATGCAATATTCTGCGAATCGGCAGAACCAGCTCCGTGCACCAGAGATTGTACTATCTGTACCACACACCGCTGCCAGAAGTAGAGGCTCAGAAAGATCTAGGAGTATGGATCACGCCCTCACTGAAGCCATCGTTCCATTGCTCAAACGTAGCAACCCCCGCCATGTCAAGCTTGTATCTAATTAAGCGGGCGTTTGCAAAGTTCGACAAAGGGTGCTATAATAAGGTCTTCGGAATGTTTGTGCGACCACAATTTGAATTTACCATACAAGCCTAGGAGACCGTGGTCTGTCAAAGACCACAGCACCCTTGAGAAGGTCCAAAGACGTGCAAACAAGCTTGTTCGAGGTAAATGCTACCAGCCTTACAAGATTGTTCAATCTTGATCTGTTTCCTTTGGACTATAGACAGCTACGTGGCGACATAATGCATGCTGTGAGATCAACATTGTTGCCTTGCATCCGGCGACTTCTTTGAACTGGCCACTACCACTGCTTTGAGTGGACATCCTATCAAACTACGTGCGACTGGCACAAGACTAGACTTAAGAAGGTTCTTCTTCTCCAACAGAGTGATTAAGGTCTGGAATTCTCTGCCTGCGGAATCATCTTGCCCCCATCCATTGACACTTTGAAGCGGAATTTTGACCAGTTCAGCCATATGTACCAAAACGACTTTAGAAACTAGCACATTTTCCCCAACCTATCCCCATTCACAAATTAACGCGTTATCGAACATACTACTCCCAATATTATCTTATAATTGTTTCGTCCGATGCACTGTAGAGCGACGGGGATATAACCCTTTGTCCAACGTCCATTAATAAAACTGAACTGAAATGTTTCGGTACTACTCTTCTCTTATTTCGGCTTAAAAGCACACATATAGGCCTCACCTAACAAGGTAGCAGTTTTATTAAGAAGGATAGTCTCTGGCACAGCCGTCTTCACCCAACCCCAACTTTCACACTCCCCAGGTTTGAACTAGAGTCGATCGCCCATCGGGCCAATGCTCTTACCCCTGAGCTATCTTTTGACCAGTGCTTCCTGGCCTTGATGTATCCTATAGATGCACGTTGGATGTTATTATCTGAAAATACTACTTGTTTTTACTATTTGAATACAATAAAGCTGATGTACAAGACATCAGTATCGTCTTGTTTGAAAGCACCCAACTTCTTCCGAGGTTGAATCTTAAGATGAGAAAGTTAAAGAAATCCTTTGGCCATCATTCTGTTTGCAAGAGGCATACTTCTGCAATACCCTATCTCATGTCCAACCGCGTAGCGTAAGGGGCTCTTCATTTACAGCTTTATTGCATACTTTTCTCCAGCTCTTATGGGAACATGAGGCGGTTGAGGAGGCCATTCTCCAGGCTCCCCGGCGTCTCACCCTACGCATTCGTAAGCGGCCCTCACACTGCACGGACTTTATTGGCAGCGGACGCCGCCCTCGTGGCCCCTCACACCAGCAACACAATCACCGCTACCCACAACAACACGGACAACAGCAGCAGCATCCGCAACAGGAGAGGCAACAGCACCGTCTTCGACCGCTGGCAAAGTCATCTACTGCAGCATCAAGCGTCGGAGCTCACCAACAAGCGCCACAGACCAGACGTTCTAACTTGCTGCTTGGCCGCGTGCCCAAGCGTCGTCCTCCTGACACGGAGGATGCATCCCAATCCGCCACCGCAAACGCCAAAGGCGATATGTCCCCATCATCGTCGCTATCGCCCTCCCCATTGTGTCACAAAACTGGCAGTCGAGTGCACTCCCGACCTCGAGGGGAACGCATCTGTCAACCACTGCAGTCACCCACCGCGATTGCTGAGGCCAACGAGGAGCAGTTGCCCCACGAAACCAACTCCAGGTACCCAAGATGTTTCAATCGATATCCAATTTCCGTATGGATTCCAGTGGGAGCCCAAACTCCGTCCCTCAACTTCCTGTATTCTTTCTCTAGTTTTGCCAAACAAAATTGACGTAAAACATTCATCACACTACTTGGAACCAAAGCACAATAATGACAAAAATGTTTAATTTTGTGTTTACTAACACTCTTTAAGTATTTATGTTGCCTTGCCTACGCCCGCAGCTCCTGTTGCGTCGCTGGCGCTTAGGCGGTGACCGCTCATCTCCATGTCTCCATGTACGATAAACCACCATAAAAGAACCAAATTTAATATCCTTTTCCCACGATATTTTGCGCATTTCTCCCCCCACGTCTGTGCAATCAACTCTTTACGGTGTTCCGTAAATTGCGGCAGGGATACTTCGGATCAACAAGTGATTAGTGAAGCTTCAAACTCGGCTCTCAAAGCTAAAATCGGAGACCTAAATTCCTGGTGGACTGGTTTCGAAGGCACAACAGATGACAGTACAACTCTTCTTCTTCCAAATCAGCCATCTCCTTACCAATCGTCAGACCAGGATGGTTAGTATATCCACTTCGATAAACCTTTTTTTAATCTTCAAAGACTATTTGCGCCTCTCTCCTGTGCCAGAACAATTACTGGGAGTTTGCGTGTCGTACAAACATAAGCAGTTATCTTATCAGGTCGCTGCTGTTTCTCTTTGACAGGAGTTGCAATCACGATGTTCCTAATACTAACGTTCGATTTTGCTGTCGTGAAACTGCTCGTTAATTGGGAACCCGTCTTTAGGAGCCTTGCATTAGTAAACTTCACTTCACTGACACTAAGCCCACCAATCTTCCGGTCATACATACACTTGCCTATAAATAACAGAGGATTGGCTTTTGACTCAACACAGCTAGCACGCCGTGCTGGGTTTGATTTACGTCCTATTACTGCATCCACCCGCCTAATTAGCCAATTATATGATATGCAGTCAGTGACCAACATACTGAAATGATAACTGGAATTATAAAATTCGTTGTCACTTAGGGAGGATTACTATGGTGGGATTGTAATATTTATCATACTATGGTGTAATCTCAAAATGTTTAAGTCGTGGCAGAATGCCAGCTTTTGTAGGCTCCTGAAAAAAACCCACTCAGTAAAAACGGCCATTTAAGTAGTACGCATTTTCCCATTGGTTTTATATGCCCTCAGATAAATGTGGAAAACGTACAAAACCATGCCTTTGTACTAATTTCACCGCAAGTCACACCTAACTCTATTTATTTCCTCAAAGAAAAAGGTGTATTTAGGTTTTAAAACAGTTTTTGATTCCCGAATAATGTAGAGCCCTATCTGCCATGTCGAAAACACAAGTTCTTTACTTTCCATGTAAGGAGAATCATTCATTCTTCCATGTTATTCGGAAGATAGCATAACGGACTTACACATTTGGCAATGGATGTGGATCATATTGCATCCTTAATGAACGTCAAAACAAAATGTCATTTGAATGGGCATTTCTTGGTCATGAAACATACCTTTGTTATAAACTCTTTTTTTAAACTGAAAGATAGCCTTACTTTGAAAATTCATGCTATTTAAGGAGCCTTTTTCTTACCGAAAATGGTTTACAGCAGGCCGAAAAGATGCTCATTCAAATACCGGCATCCTGTTTACGGCTTCAATATCTTGGAATTATGCGGCACGATAGGAAATATTACAACTAAACCAAAGTACTCTCCCCCCTAATTAAAAAAACGCATCAGAATTTCGCTTACCAGTTATGGAAATTGGTCGCTGACTATATTTTACTCCTTTGAGCATGCCATTATGCCATTTACTCCGTAGTTTCAAACATCTGTTAGCGGGAGATGATTTGCCAGACGGCAGAAATGCCTCTCCCTTTTTCTTTCAAGTTCCACTAAGAAAAGTAAGTCGAGTCTCGTGACAATGCGGTTGAATACTCCAGTTGACCCAACGTGCTGCTTTCTCACCCGACCCAACCACCCTTATGAAGCTTATTGATAGGGCCATAGCGGATTGGCTTCGGGTCTATAGTAAAAGATTCTCTAGCCACCTAGTCATCTTTAAATCCGCAGGTGTATGGTAGCCGCGGTAGCTTAAGTGGATGCCAGCTGGATTGTCGTGAGATAAGGTAACACAAGCTCGGTCTTGACCATTGCCTTCACAGAGAGAAGGGCACGTCGATTGCGCAAGCTTTGCGCGCTTCC
This sequence comes from Schistocephalus solidus, assembly GCA_017591395.1. NCBI lineage: Eukaryota > Metazoa > Platyhelminthes > Cestoda > Diphyllobothriidea > Diphyllobothriidae > Schistocephalus > Schistocephalus solidus. Next base: position 34,563 of record WEDG01004213.1, read on the forward strand.
TCTCTTCGTTTTCTCAGTCATGCGCATTCTTGTTCATTCTCTCTTTCGGGATCCCTTTCAGCCAGGTTGATATACTACTACTACTACAACTACTACTACTACTACTACAACTACTACTACTACTACTACTACTACTACTACTACTACTACTACTACTACTACTACTACTACTACTACTACTACTACTACTACTACTACTACTACTACTACTACTACTAATACTACTACTTATACTACTACTAATTATACTACTTCTACTACTACAACTATTACTAGTACTACTACTACTACTACTACTTACTACTACTACTACTACTACTACTACTACTACTACTACTACTACGACTTATAATACTACTACTACTACTACTACTACTACTACTACTACTAACTAAAAACTACTTATGCTATCTATACTACTCTACTACTACAACTACTACTACTACTGCTACCACCACTACTCTACTGCTACTACTACTACTACTACTAGTCCCTACTACTACTACTACTGCTAATAATAATGCTACCGTCTACTATCTGCTAATGCTAATGCTACTACTACTACTACTACTACTACTATAATACTTACTACTTACTACTACTACTACTACTTATATTACTGCTACTACTATTACTACTACTACTACTACTACTACTACTACTACTACTACCACTACCACCGCCACGGCGACGACGACTATTATGATTATTGCTACTGATTCCACTATGAATACTGCTATTAACAAAATTTATGCTTCTATCTCAAGCTTTTTCTCCAAGATCGTGTTATATCTCGGTGATTTCCTCATTCGCATCTTAAGCTCTGGATTTTGTATTGACTTTCACAGCCTCAGTTTCATCACAGCCATCGACGGATAGAAGGAAAGCTCGACGTCGTCCTGCCACGCTGGTGAGTCTGTTAGTCTTTTTGCCCCGCCAGACCAACTGGTGTTCTCACGTACGGAACTACTCTCTGCCTATTATACCAAGAACACTGACTTATTCAACCATACCAACCAGCGCTTCGTTCTTAGGAAGCTAATCATATGGCTGTATATTTCGTTCTCACGTTAGGGGGGTGTGATATGGACTAAAATATCCGAATGTCAGTTTGGTCTGGCAAAATATTCTGTCTGTCTTCTCTTTTTTTTCAGGGTTCCCTCGACGATTTCACTCAACAGGAGGCCTTCAACTGGAAAACTGCAAGTAAGCGACCTGTACCAGCCACAGACCCCTCCCTCCTTTCCACGTACTGACCTTCTAGACCCCGGTGGTCGTGCCATCTAACTTATCTGCATTAAGTGCAACCCTATAGTGTGGAGTTGGATTACGTTCCGGACTAGGTCATTGGCTTTCTTCCCGGTGATTGGCACCTATGTCACTGTCAGAACTTTGATTTGACCTTGAACTGGAACCCTCTGCACCTTTATTCCCTCTCACTCATTCCCGAAAGTAGTTTGTGAATTGTTTCGAGAAGAGTAACACCGGACAGTTAGACACCCGGTTTGTCCGCTCAACACTGCATCCTTAAACCTTGTTCACCATCTAAATCTAATTACAAGGTAATGATTGCAAGACAGTCTGTCTAACAACAGTTCACAGTCGTCAGGTCAGACTGTCGTCATCGGGATTTTAACCGGCGGTTGGTCTACCAGAGCTCAAGAGTCCCCTTATTTCGCAAGCAGTCCTTGTTGAAAGCCGGTCGACAATCCACTATCTTTGGATGTGCTGACTAGCCGGCTGACCAAAGATCGCCTTCTTTACGGAATTCTTACCATCTGATGTCACGAAACGCGATGTCTTGCCTGTTGTAATAAAGGACCACCATATTCACTGGAGCCTTAGACTCCAAGAGACATACTTTACGCGTTCTAGCCTTGGGTTCGAGGAGTTGATATTTGCTTAACATGAAAATTTCGAAAGAATGTGGTCTACCCCGATCACGTCAGTTTCGTGGTGATAGGAAGGGGACTTGTGCACAAGGTTTGGCGTTGGTGGTATCGGACAATCAGAATGTTGCTGTTGTTTGTGCTGAACAGAAACCAGTCACTATATAAATGTAGAGCGTAGCTGGACGTCAGGCAAATGAAACACGTTCATGAGTACGGTATTGGTAAATTACGAAGCTTGTTAAGTGGTAGCTAGGAGTACTCTGCCTGGACATTGATTTCGTAACGGCTATGCTGAAGGCTCCATTACTAGTACGGCGTTTTGAAGTTAAGTAGGTCAAACGAGTAGGTCAGTGCGCATGACCGCCCCTAGTGGATCAAGTTAGGTCCTATTGAGGTTACATAGCCTAAATGTTTTGAGTTTCATGAATATCCTCTTCCTCTGAATGCATCACTGAGCCGACGCTAAGCCATTGCAAGCAAGGATGAGATGGGTATGAGTGACTTGATCTCATCTAGGGGTCGGAAAATGTCAGTTTGAGCATTTGCGTGGAGGGGTACTGGGTTTATATTTGCTTGGAATCCGTCTGAAATGAGTGCGCTCATGCCCCAGCAGTCTGGAAGTTTTTATCGCATGTTGATTAAAAGGACGCGCACGTCGGGACCGGAAGTCAAATAGGCGCTTGAAGTGTTACCACCACCACCACCAACAACAAAATTGGGAATATTTGGTTACACGAGAAATCGCCTCGTCAATCCATTCTGATTGATGTAGGCACTAAATGAATTAGTTTTGTTGGTCATCAGAGTTCATAAGTCGCCGTCAATCGCGCGCATGAAGCGACAGCATGTTTGACATCACTGGTGCTGTCTAGCTCAATCGGGTCTTGACTGCCATCAGAAACGGCTAGGTGTACCCCTTGAACTATGGCAAAAAGCCACCTGTAATACTATTATTTTGGTAATTAGAACTTAAAGGAAGGGAAACGTGGCGATCGTAAGGAAGAAATTGTATTTGCGCCGCATGCTTATCTGAGCGTACGAGGAAGACACTTTGTGGGATGATAACTCAGGCGAGAGGACACATATCCGTTCCCCAATGCGGCTGCATCCAGCGGATAATATTTGTGCGTTTTGGTGTGCCTGTATGTCCACCGGGCTGGGGAGTCTGCAGCCCGGATTTTTTAACCTCGTCTGGCCTGTAGCTCTAAACATGCACCTTTGCAGGTGCTTTTTATCCTCTCATCCTTTGTTCGATTATCCATGCATGCTGCTTTCATTCCCATAGCCCAGCGGATCTCCTGCAAAGCCCTGGGTCTTGGTGACTGTCAGGGTTGGCTGTGGCTCAAGAAGCGCAGCTCATTTGCCAACAAGTACGTCAAACGTTGGTGTGTCTTTAAGCACAACACCCTCTACTACTATCGCCATCCGGATGTAAGCAGCCCTTCTTTAAAACTGTCTTTATTTTTCTTCCGACCAGTTTTTAATGCGAACTTCCTCACAGCCTTTCTTCCCCTAGGACGAATACGCGGAAGGCCTTATCATTCTGAACGGGGTCACCATCTCACCTACGTCTGACGCGCGCTCCGGACGCTAGTACGTGCTCAACCGCTCTTTAGATTTTGATAATATAAAGGATACTACTTATTCCTTCGTCCGACTCGGCAGCATAGGACACCGATCTGCTTACAGTTCGTCTGTCGCAAGGGTTAATGCCTTTAAGAAGCTAGGACAACTGTGAACTTTAAATTTTACGCGAAAACGTGGTGAGACGATGGATGTTCTGTCACCTATAGTCATCCACGTTCCTAACATTCAGACCAAAGACCAATTTTATGCCCCCCCGCCCCCAAGGCAAGTCAGGGAAAAGGAATGCCCTCCCTTCCAGGTGACCCTCCACCGAATTCCAGCAAGTTATTTATTCCCGTGACCGGAGCCCCTCACCTCAGCCCTAACCCTAACCCTAAACCCAATCTCTCTTCTGCAATGTAGCACAAAAAAGGCATGAATTTGTGGGGTGTTGTTATTTCCGGTGGGACGGAAGAAAGGGGCCGGATGGCACATAAGTCATCTCTGTCGTTTTTAAAATCTATTGGCCCTGTTTTTTGTATGCCCTGAATGAAATAAGTTTTGCAGGAATATTTGAAAAGCATAAAATAGGGTGACTGAAATTTCCACTTCTGATTCATTTGTCATCCTCAGTCAAACTTACCACAATCCCTTTCCTTAAAGACTTGAGGCCGAGTCCCTTTGGTCATTGAGGTAAGTACTCTACCAGCTGAGGTACACGGTAACACCCCATAGTTTTCGATCGGGAATATTCAGGCGTCCACCAACCCAGTCTGCTTATGGCACGGAGTTTCCGTGTTGCGTTGGAGCTGTGATCTACAGTCTTCTCTGGAGTGCCTATAGTGGCACGTAGCTAGTAACTGATAAAACGAATGGACTGAATGATTATTTCTAGAAAATTTGACTTACCCTGAACCGAGAATACTTGAATTTTCCTCTTAACTCTCCAGTTGGACAGGTATGGTAAGCCTCGCCAGTGAGGCTGTTTTAACGCAGATCATATGCGTAGCTTCACAGCTCCGGTGCAAAATCTAGCGTCTTAAAAAGTATGACGGCCGGCTTACGAGTGCGACTTGGAAGACTGCCTTTGCCTCCACCAGACCAGGCAGCACTGACCCCTCCTCAATGTGGTCTTTCTGTCAATCCTTTTCCATGGGAACTGCCACTCAAATAATATTTTTAATGTACAGAAGCACGTGCAGACTGGGGTTCATTCACTGCGCCCGCGTCCAACCTCATTCGTCTAGGGCCATAGTGGATAGGGGAAGAAGAGGGAAGTAAGCGAGATAGATGCACCGCCGGCTTTATTTCCGGAAAACCACTTCGCGCGTGACTTGTCACTTCGTCTTGGGACAGTTGTGCCCCTCCCCCAAACCTAAAGTCAAAATAATGAACAATCCAGCGTTTCCTAATTTTCTCTGTGTCTCCTCGACAGGGGTGTTGAATATGGTGGCAAAAAATGACACAAAACGGCTCGATAGTTGAATTCTGTGAAGACTCAGATGGGTTTCTGGGCCATCCATGTGCCCAGTAGATTTTCGTATTTGACTTTCTGAGCTTACAGACTCCTTGCTTGTTTTAAAGTGACCCATCTATCAATTTTACCCTTAGGTATGCCCAGTTTATCACTAAGTAGTATTTTCTTGAATTTAATAAACCCCTGGACGCTGTGTAATTTTGTTTTTTTCTTTCAGAATTCTTGCCATCCTAAAATAATAGTAACCGCTTGAAGTTTCGCATGCAGTGTAAACTCGTTCAAGTACTACAGACAAAGTCTATAATGTTCTCCATCGTATTTGGTTACTATTGCAACCCATAGCATCAAGGATACTTGATGTATACCTAGCTGACACGTTGTACTTACGCGGATGAAATGATTCCGTGTGCCTGGTTTGTTTCATTTTCACGCGACTTCAGGATTTATGTGCGGTGGATTCCCTTTCTCGTGAAATGTCCACCGAAATTCTAAAATTTGGTCTTCGATTCTAACAAATTACTTAAGTAGAGTTGTGATTTTGATTATCCTGCAGCCTTTTCCCAAAAAAATCAATCACGGTAGGTTGCCGGTTATTTAGAAACGTATTTAAACCGAAACATACCCTTTCTTTAAGTATAAATATTGGTCGACATTTCGCAAGATAGGAAATATACTGTAGGTGAATTTGCCAGTTATCTTGCAATTTCCTTGGTTAGAGGCCGGTCTTCCAGGAGAAAGAAGCCTTTCACGGCTTCCAGAAAGTGACTGTTACTTTTTTCGTTTGAATACAACTTGGCTTTTCTGTCACGTAACACGACGTTTTCATGTTGGTTAACTGATTTTACTAATACGCGACCACTGAATCAATTGCTCTGCTCGGGCTTTGCTGCCCACTTATTTCTCGAACTGATCGATTTACCTATTCATGCATGAACTCAAGTCATGTGCGCTTCTTTTGCTGTTGCAGCGCGTTTCGCATTTACAATGACTGGGCTAATTTTGTCTTTGCTGCGAACTCGGAACAGAGCCGCACTAAGTGGATGAATATGCTGGGTCTTGCTGCTATTGGACTTTCAGCGTCTGTGCGGACCGCCCGAATCGGTGGCTTCCATCCGGGCTATCTGGTGCGTTCCGCCATGGCGTCACCGCTGCCCAATCGTCGAGGTACCGCACTGTCAGGTAGTTCCGACCTACCACCGTCGCCTTCACCGTGCCTCCTCGATCTTCCCACACCGCAGACGGCCGATGTCAATGTGAAATAGACACCCGATGAGGTGTGAACTTTTAACCTGATCTGAAGAAAGCAACAATGTTTACTACTACTACTACTACTACTACTACTACTACTACTACTACTACTACTACTACTACTACTACTACTGCTACTACTACTACTACTACTACTACTACTACTACTACTACTACTACTACTACTACTACTACTACTACTACTACTACTGCTACTACTACTACTACTGCTACTACTGCTACTACTGCTATTACTTCTGCTACTACTACTACTACTACTACTACTACTACTACTAATAATACTTCTACTATTAATACTACTTCTACTATTACTGCCCCGACCACTACTAGTACCACCACCACCACTACTTCTATTGCTACTAATGCTATTACTACTATTGCCACCGCCGCCACCACCACCACCACCATCATGATGATCATCCTCAAAAATATAATCCTCTTTTTATCCGCTCGTTGAAGGTGAGCACGTTTGCGTCTGTTCAGTCGATTGATCCGTTTGAATTAATTACTATTGGTGACTTTGCCTCGACAGCCCCTGTTCTGCCTTGTATTTTCTGACGCCGTTCGTCCAATCGGGATGCTCATCGCCAGGCTGTTTTATCCTATTTTAATAACTGATCAGCAGGAGTTAAGAGCAAGAAACCCCCGCTGGTTATTTTTTGCTTGAGTAACTTTCACAAACTTTCCTGAGGAATACATGGAGGCCCTTTTTATGTGCGTTGGTTTCCTTTCTTGGATTGCCATAGAACCATAATGACGTGTTCTAGCTTCAGGTCGGACAAAATAAAAACTTAATGGTTGACTGATCCATCTCAGGTGTTCCGCTGGTGATCAGGCTAACGACCAATCTCTGCTTGCATCTTTGAACTCATTTCAGCTTGATTTAGTCTGAATTTTTATCACCTAAGCTCAGTTTTCTTGTAAACTATCTGTGCTCATCCATACTATCATTAAATTCCCTTAGCATATTCTTCCAACCGTATGTTTACTGACCTACCCTAAATTTGCTGACAAATGCAGCTTGGCTGCTTCCTTTAGGCTTGAATTCGGTGCACAGTCTCTTTACCGAATATTCCTTCCCACGTGTGTTTCACCAGCACTTTTTCGTCTATATACGCCCTGCAGCAGTATGCCTCCGGTTTGGACGTTGCTCATCGCTGTGTCTCGGGTCTTACCGTGCCAGCTTCAGACAATGCCTGCAACCATCTTTCGGCCAGCGCCACCTGCCTTGTAGACACGAGTTTCGGCAACTCCTCCGACCCTTCGGGAGAGGACGAACGCGAGGGAGGGCTGAGTGCGGCGGTGGAGGAGGAGGAGGAAGACAGTACTTCCTCTGACCTCGCGCGAATCGGTGAGGACGATGGCCTCTCACCAATGGCCACTACCCAGGGAAGCAGCGATCCTGGGGGTGAAAACGCCTTCACGTTCACTGGCACGACGGAGGATGATCGAGCCAACCTACCCTTCCGTTTTACTCGTCGTGCTGCCATGATCCGTCGCCAGGGCAGGCGTCGTCGCCTCACCGACGGCTCCATCAGCCCCAGCGTCTACCTTACCCCAGCGCCTTACGAATGGACGACTGCCTCCACGGAGGTGTTTCAGAGCCTCTCTGGGGATGGGGATGGCGGCGGCAGTGAGGCGGGAGGAGGTGTTGGAGTTGCTGAAACCGCAATTTTTGCCCCACCTTCTCATCGACATTCCACTGATTGTGGCCTCACCATTGCTTCGCTGATTCTCAACACTGCTGGGCACCATTCCGCCTCTCTGGAAGATCCCCTGCTGGCACCTAGTACAACCAATTCAGATGTCAGTGTCTCCAAATCCTCAACAAGGGCTTCTTCAAGTTAAATTTGTCACTCTCAACCGGGCTCTTTTCACACAGCTGCCTTATGAGGTTTTTCCAGCCTTGAAACCCTCAGACTCACCGGAGGACTTCATTCCGCTCATGGTTATCGCTGTGGCTCAAGTGTGTGTGCTAGCCCTCCGAGCATTTAGTGTAGGGCTCTTGGACTGTTTTCTGCAGTCTTAAAATGCTCCTAGTGTTACCTCCACGAGTCCTGCATTCTACCTATAGCAATTATGATCTGGCAGTCTATCAAGTGTTCATTCTTTGCGTCGTGGAGCAGCGATTGTGTCTTCCCCGCCCTTGATTTTCTGCATTTGACACACCTTTTATCCGCTTTCTTCATCACATTTGCTCATCGTTGTCTCCCTGACCTTGAAGTAATTTGCCAGTCTGTTTTGAGGTTATATTTTAATCAGAAGGAAATCCTTTGGAACAGGACTTTTATTTATTTAGTAAGGTATTTTGGTGGATTTCAATAATTCAATTGACCCAGTTGGGAAAATCTCGGCAGCCTCGGTGGGATTTGAACCCACGCCGGTAAGGGGAAGGCTTTATTACAGCTAAAGCTCTAGTCAACTGAGCTACGAGACTCCATCGGAGTAGAGCCGTCAGTTTTATTACCCTTGGGTCAAGTTACCGCCCAGCCTACTGCAACGACTGGAATCAACCAATTATAATATACTAAACTGACAGTTCAGACAGGATTTCCTAGGCAATCAATATAGAATCTACAAGGTGACTACCCGGCACAATTAATTAGTACAGGATTTGGCAGACTTGAATAATTCAATTAACCCATTTGTGAAAATCTCGAGAGAGTGACTTACCTGGTCCCCTATCTTAAGGGTAGGTAAGGATTAAGTTCAGGGTTAAGGTTGGGGTTTTTGTATACTGACCCGTTACCTATTATGTTGGTAATGTGAAGAATGCGAAAGTGAACTTTCAATTTTGGTTCTTTACACGCAAGTGCGCTGGCTATCATGTTAGCATGTTTTAAGGAGCTTTTTTGAACCGCAAGAAGACGTCGAAAAAACTTTTATAAAGGAACGAGTGTATGATCTAATTGGTGAAGTCGATTTAGAAGTAGTTAACCAAATATTAGCCTACTTGAGAGATATAGGTTCAATCGCATTAATTATTTGAATGTATCTTTCCAAGGGAAAAATGTAACCATATTGACATACAGCGAGAAGATAATGCTTCTAAATGAAAGTTATATATTTGGTGTCGACGAGACAGAAGATGGGATCTTTCTAATCTTCTACCACTTGAAGAAATGGTGTTTCATATTCCAAGTGCATGGGACGAAAGTATGGATCATGTGCAGTCATTTAAACGTTCATTTACCATTTACCTGTACTGTTTGGGCTCTCATTAGTGTCGGAAAATCGAAACGGCGACCTGGATCATCCACAAAATAAACAAAACAAGACAATATTTTCTCGACAATTGCGCAGGTGAAAAGGTTACGCTTTGAGCGTTGTGGTAAGAACACTTTCACCATCGACAACAGGTGTGCCAAACCTCAGGGCCAAACGACAGCCTATTGGTGACAAATTCGGCGAGTGACTTACCTGGTTACGTAACTAGTACACGGTGAATGGAACCGCCCGCGACGCAGGGGGTCTTTGCGCCAAAAGGCAGGAAAAATGAAGATCGATTAAGGGCCAGGTTTCGTGTTAAGCTGAAAGATAAGTCTAAGGTTATGGTTAAGGCTATGATTAGGATAAGTTAGGATTAATTTCAGAGTTACGGTTTTAGTTTTCGTACATTTGAAATTTAAGGCATTAATTATTTGAATGTATCTTTCCAAGGGAAAAATGTAACCATATTGACATACAGCGAGAAGATAAATGCTTCTAAATGAAAGTTATATATTTGGTGTCGACGAGACAGAAGATGGGATCTTTCTAATCTTCTACCACTTGAAGAAATGGTGTTTCATATTCCAAGTGCATGGGACGAAAGTATGGATCATGTGCAGTCATTTAAACGTTCATTTACCATTTACCTGTACTGTTTTGGGCTCTCATTAGTGTCGGAAAATCGAAACGGCGACCTGGATCATCCACAAAATAAACAAAACAAGACAATATTTTCCTCGACAATTGCGCAGGTGAAAAGGTTACGCTTTGAGCGTTGTGGTAAAGAACCACTTTCACCATCGACAACAGGTGTGCCAAACCTCAGGTGCCAAACGACAGCCTATTGGTGACAAATTCGGCGAGTGACTTACCTGGTTACGTAACTAGTACACGGTGAATGGAACCGCCCGCGACGCAGGGGGTCTTTGCGCCAAAAGGCAGGAAAAATGGGAATCGATTAAGGGCCAGGTTTCGTGTTAAGCTGAAAGATAAGTCTAAGGTTAGGGTTAAGGCTATAATTAGGATAAGTTAGGATTAATTTCAGGTTTACGGTTGGAGTTTTCGTACATTGGAAATTTAAGGTTTAGGATAAGGTTGGTTTTCAGAATGGGACCTTGGCATAGATTTAAGTCAGTGTTATGGCAGGGAAATCTATCTTCTTCCTAGAAATAAGTACATTGCCCACTTTATCCCGTGGTCTGGGCATTCTTATTCGGGATTTCTGTTTAGGCCCATCTATAGCTATACTTACCAACCATTTTGCCGACCTTACAAACACTCAGAGACTTATTGATGACCAAAATGGGACATACCGGACTAAGGGATACGGAATATAGCCTTTCAGGTTTGCAGTTTATAGCTTAAATGACCGTTGTTTGAGACCACCTCACCGGTATATATTCACTTGTCCTAACCTTAAACATAGCACCTACCCTAAATAAAAATTAAGCTCCAGTCCTGTCCTTACTCGAAGCCAAATCCAAACATTAAGTCTAACCCTAATCTGCATGGGATGTACCGCAAGGCCACCTAATGGGTTCTTATTTTTCTTCTTCTTATTTTTCTTCTTCATCTTCTTCTTCGTCCTCTTCTTCTTATTTTTATTTTCCTTCTTCCTCTCCATAACTGCCTCGTGGAAATTGCCTCTGCGCTTCTATGCACAGTTTTTTTAGTTTTCGTTTGCATATGAACACTCAATTCTTGACAAGAAGAAGAAGGCATGCAGAGACGCTCTAGTCTAAATACGGTGAACTCTGGGGTTCATACAGTGCATTGCAAAAAAAATACAGTTTTAGATCCCTCTGGATCAGAAGACTCCACAATGCTCATTCTTCCTTATTCAAAGTCACACCAGATTATTGACCTTAAATTTTTTAAATATGAGGTTAACAGGAAATGTAAATAAACATAACAACAATACACATATTTAGTCCTTCCATTTCTTTTGATTTCCCAAACTGATCAATCAAACACCAAAAGCTTTTTAACCACAAACTCAAACAACCCTCAGTGGAGCTCTACAGATTTCTCATCCATAAACGTAGACAAGGCAACGACCAATCCTCTAAAAATAGCATATTACCCGAGGTGTTATGCTGACAGATATATTTTTGATACCCTGAGGGTACTGAGCACTGAATTTTTCCTGTTCCAAGAGGAAAAATGAAAATCAAGAGCCTGATGACTCATCAGGAATGAGTACCCAAAGGGAGACCTTTTAGGTTAATGCATTTCCTGTCTGTTTTGCCTCCGATGATGCGCTGAGCATGATTGTTAAATTTCAGATGATTAAACTTTCCTCCCCGAAGTCGCGAGGGGCCAGTGGGTGGTGCCATGCAAGAGTTTACCATTTAGGTGTACTGGACATTTTTCCCTAGAAAGATTGTGTGAAATGGGAAGGGTTTCACAGAGAGCGTTGTGGTAGAGAACCAGTATTTCATCCTCGACGATAGGTGCAAACGACAGCCTAATCGTGACCAATTCGGCAGAGCGACTTACCTGGTCCCCTATCTTTAGGGTAAGTGATTAAGTTCAGGGTTAAGGTTGGTGTTTTTGTATACTGACCCGTCACCTATTATGTTGGTAATGTATGAGTACGAGATTGGTGGACTTTCGAGGTTTTGGTGCTGCGGCAGGTGCACTGGCTGTCGTGTTAGCATGGGCAGGGAGCTCTGGGAGACCTCGAAGTCGGGAGGCACGCGACGTATGGAATGCTTTTGGTGAGATTCGTTTCGAGGTTCGTGTTTGCGATGTTGGCCGAGGGTTTGTAGATATGGGTGGGATGGGAGTGTGATCGTGTTGCGATGAGGAGATGTGTCAGCGCAGAGTGTAACCATGATGCGGCGGGACGAGGCAAGTGGGCGGGATGGACAGTGTGTCTTTGGTGTCGCGAGACAGTAGACTTTATGTGCGTGTCTGGCACTGCATGAAGACAGCTCGAAAAATGGAAAACGGATCAGTCGATACGCACTCAAATTTTTGAAAAATATGCTGACTTTTTATGCTCGAATAATGGACAGAAATTTTAACAAATCGTTCCAGTTTGTTGCTTATATCAACTCGGATATCTGGTTGTGCAACCAAGTGATTTCTTTATTTCGTTTTGATCGAAAAACTTCACTTAATCCAGAAGCGTAAAAGTATGTTTTTGGAAATGGGATGAGAACAGTTTGCCCCATTTGACTATGTTTTGGGAACATATTTATTGCCGAAAACCAATAAATTTCTTAAGTTTTGTTGTAGATATGCATTTCAGGAACATAATTTTACGCAGTTCTAAAAGATCTATGCCTCGTTTTTCGCCATCTTAAATATTAGTTCAATTGAAAGGGTATGAGTTTATAATCCATGTTTCTCTAGATTTCAATTCTACTCCGTTAACATGCCCACCAAATGACTTTGTTAATGACAGCACATAATCCATATTTTCGTCACATACACTTAGATTATGAAAGACCATTTCTTCGAGTGATAGAAAACTAGATGGATTCCCTTTGTCTGTCTCGTCAACACCAAAAATATACCTTTCATTTAGAAGCATTTATCTTCTTGCTGCATGTCAATGCGTTTACATTTGTCCCTAGGATAGATATATTCAAATCATTCATGCGATTGAACACATCTCTCAAATAGGCTAATATTTGGTTGAAAACTTGTAAATCCCTTTCACAAAACCCGATCATACTCCCGTTCCTTTAGAAACGTGTTGACGTCTTCTCACGGTTTAAAAAAGGGCCTTAAAGAATTCTCACATGCCAGTAAGTGGACTTGCTTATAGAGATCCAAATCCGAATGTTCACTTTCGCATTCTTCGCAAAACAAATAAAATAGGCGACGGATTAGGCTCTGAGCTTATCTTGAGCCTCATTGTGCGTGAACGGTCTGTCACACCTCATGTTGTATGCTTCTCGATTTTTCCCTTTTTCCTTCTTCTTCTTCTTCTTCTTCTTCTTCTTCTTCTTCTTCTTCTTCTTCTTCTCCTTCCCATTCTTCTTCTTCTAAACTACTTTGCGGAACTCACCTCTGCCCGTCCACGGACAGTTTTCAATTTTCTTTTAAATATTAACACTTAATGCTTCCCAATAAATAGAAGGCATGCGCTAGTAGATCATTGTCTAAATACGATGACCTCTGGGGTTTATACAGGGCATTGCAAAAACAAATACAGTTTTAGATCCCTTTGGATCAGAAGACTCCAAAATGCTCATACTTCCTTATTCAAAGTCACACCAGATTATTGACCTTTATTTTTTTAAATATGAGGTAAACAGGAAATGTAAATAAACATAACAACAATAGACATATTTAGTCCATCCATTTCTTTTGATTTCCCCAAACTTATCAATCAAACACCAAAAACTTTTTCAACATCAAACTCAAACAACCTTCAGTGGAGCTCTACAGATTTCTCATCCATAAACGTAGACAAGGCAATCACCAATCCCCTAAAAATAACATCTTACCAGAGACGCTATGCTGACATATATTTTTGATACCTCTGAGTCGTACCTAGCAGAAAACGTTCCTGCTCAAAGAGAGGAAAAATGAAAACAGAGCCTGATGGATCCATCAGGAGTGAGTAAGAAAAGACCTATATAATTATGTATTTCCTTTTTTGTTTACCTCCGATGGTGCGCTGAAGCCTGAGTGTTAAAATTTTAGATGATTTAACCATCCTTCTGGAGGTTGCGACGCAGGTGGTAGTACAATTTACCGTTTACCATTTCCCTGTACTGTTTTGGGCTTTCAATAGTGTCGGAAAATCGAAACGGCGACCTGGATCATGCACAAAATAAACAAAACAAGACAATATTTTCCTCGACATTTGCGTGGATGAAAAGGTTACGCTTAGAGCGTTGTGGTAAAGAACCACTATTTCACCATCGAGTACAGGTGTGCCAAAACTCAGGTGCCAAACGACAGCCTATTGGTGACAAATTCGGCGAGTGACTTACCTGATTCCGTAACTAGTACACGGTGAATGGAACCGCCCGCGACGCAGGGGGTCTTTGCACCAAAAGGCAGGAAAAATGGGGATCGATTAAGGGCCAGGTTTCGTGTTACGCTGAAAGATAAGTCTAAGGTTATGGTTAAGGCTATCATTAGGATAAGTAAGGATTAATTTCAGGTTTACGGTTTGAGTTTTCGTACATTGGAAATTTAAGGTTTAGGATAAGGGTGGTTTTCAGAATGGGACCTTGGCATAGATTTAAGTCAGTGTTATGGCAGGGAAATCTATCTTCTTCCTAGAAATAAGTAAATTGCCCCCTTTATCCCGTGGTCAGGGCATTCTTATTCGTGAGTTCTTTTTAGGCCCATCTATAACTATACTAACCAACATGCCAGACTAAGGGATACGGAATATGGCCTTTCAGGTTTGCAGTTTATAGCTTAAATGACCTTTGTTTGAGACCACCTTACCGGCACAAATTCACTTGTCCTAACCTTAAACATAGCACCTACCCTAAATAAAAATTAAGCTCCAGTCTTGTCCTAACCCGAAGCCAAAGCCAAACCTTAACTCTAACTCTAATCTGCTAGGGATGTACCGCAAGGCCACCTAATGGGTTCTTATTTTCGTGTATTGCACTGCATGAGAAAGCTCGAAATAAAACGGATCATTCGATACGCCCTAGAGTTGTGCTTAGTGGACGATGTCTTTCACCCTAAAAACGATTCAAAAATCGAAATCAAGGCTGTATACTTTAATTTTAGTAAAAAAAACCAAAAATGCTGAAATTTTGTGCCTGCTTAATGGACGGAAAGTTTTACAAATCGTTCCAGTTTGTTGCTGATATCAACTCGGATATCTGGTTATGCATCCAATTGATTTCTAAATTTTGTTTTAATTGAAAAGACGGCACTTAATCCAGTATCGAATAAGTATGTTGTCGGAAATGAGATGAGAACAGTTTGTGCCATTTTACTATGTTTTGGGAACATATTTATTGCCGAAAACCTATCAACTTACAAGGTTTTGCTGTAGAGTTGAATTTCAGGAACACGATTTTGCACAGTTCTAAAATATTTTTGTCTAGTTTTTCGCCATCCAACAAATAACTACAATTAAAAGAATATGAGTTTATAATCCATGTTTCTGAAGGTTTCAATTCTACTCCCTTAACATGCCCACCAAATGACTTGGATAATGACTGCACCTGATCTATACTTTCGTTGTATACATTTGGAATATGAAACACCATTTCTTCGAGTGGTAGAAGATTAGAAAGATCCCATCTTCTGTCTCATCGACACCAAATATATAACTTTCATTTAGAAGCATTTATCTTCTCGCTACCTGTCAATACGTTTACAGTTGTCCCTTGGATAGATATATTCAAATCATTAAAGCAATTGAACCTATATCGCTCAAATAGGCTAATATTTGGTTAAATACTTGTAAATCCGTTTCACAAACCAGCTCATACTCTCGTTCCCTTAGAAAAGCTTTGACGACTTCTCACGGTTCAAAAAGGTGCCTTAAAGCATTCTCACATGTCAGCTTGCAGACTTGCGTATAAAGAACTCAACCCGAATGATGACTTTCACATTTTTTACAAAACAAATATAAAAGGCGATGGTTTAGGCTCTGAGCTTATCTTGAGCCTCATCTTGCATGACCGGTCAGTCACACCTCGTGATCTACGCTTCATGATTCTTCCCTTTTCCTTCTTCTTCTTCTTCTTCTTCTTCTTATTTCTTCTTATTCTTCTTCTCCTTCTTCTTCTTCTAAACTGCGTCTTGGAAATAGCCTCTGCACTTCTATCGGCAGTTTTCAGACAATGCCTACTCCCATCTTTTGGCCAGCGCCACCTGCCTCGTAGACACGAGTTTCGGCAACTCCTTCGACCCTTCGGGAGGAGAGGACGAACGCGAGGGAGGGCTGAGTGCGGCGGTGG
>WEDG01004215.1:0-16721 GCA_017591395.1 Schistocephalus solidus
GATGAAGTCTTGCGGGGTCTTCCGTTTACCTTTGTCTATATTGATGACATACTCGTCGCAGGCTCTTCGAAAGCGGAACATGCATTGCACTTGTGGCAAAGTTCGATCGTTTCGATCGTTAGACAGTGCCTTGCCGGTGCTAACCAAATATAAATTCTAAATAAATTCTAAACATGGTTTGCAATTAAACGTCGACAAGTGCCTTTTTTGCGTTCCTTCTCTTGATTTTCTTGGTCATCACGTCGATCAGCACGGAATCACACCATTTTCAGCAAAAATGCAAAGCATGTTATCTTTTCCGTCTCCCAAGACCCTCACACAACTGCGACGTTTCATTGGACTTATCAATTACTACCGACGTTTCATTCCCAACTGTGCGGCAATACTGGCTCCCTTGACTGATCTTTTGAAGTCGAAAGCCAAGCCGATTGAACTTGTACCGGTATCTCACTCAGCTTTTGAGGCAGCTAAGAAGGCCCTCGCTTATGCGACCATGCTGCACCACCTCAACGCTGATGCTTCAACGCAGTTGCTTTTGACCACTGACGCTTCCAACAGTGCTGTCGGCGCAGTCTTTCAACAACAGGTGAATAAATAATTGCAGCCATTGGCTTTCTTTTCACAGAAGCTACAACCGGCGCAGACTCGCTTCAGTACTTTCTCCCGAGTCCCTGCTATATACCTGGCTATTTGTCATTTTTCGCCACCTATTTGAGCGAAGAGATTTTCGGGTTCATACCGATCACAAACCTCTTAATTATGCCCTCAAGGTCAAACCAGATAGATACTCGCCCAGAGAAGTGCGTCACCTTACCTATATTTCGCAGTTTACTGCTGATTTTCGCTACGTCCGAGGCAGCGACAATGTCGTTGCTAATGCATTATCCAGACCGGACATCAACAGCCTGTCATCCAACTTCGACCTGGCGAAGCTTGCAGACCTCCAACTAGAAGACGAATCCATTGCTGATCTGCATTAATATAGTACTCTGCAGCTTCAAGATGCACCACTTCCAGCATCACCATGTACGATTTTATACGACTGGTCCACAGGCTATCCCAGACCTGTTGTTCCACTATCCAAACGTAAGGTAGGGTTTGATCATTTTTACTCTCTGTCACATCCCGGCATCCGCGCCGGTCACAAACTAACTTCTACTCGCTTTGTCTGGCCAAAGATGAACTCCGACATCGCCCTTTGGACTAGACAATGTTAAGCTTGCTAGAAAAAGAAAGTGCATCGCCATACCTTTTCCCCACCAAGCACATTTGCTGTTCCGGACGTTTGATTCCATCACGACCATTTAGACTTAGTTGGGCCGTTACCATCTTCACGTGGGCACACATATATTTTCACAGCAGTCGACCGTTTCACACGATGGCCAATTGCGATTCCGATATCGGATACCTCGGCAGAAAATATTGCCATGGTCTTTCTGCAACACTGGATTGCCAATTGTAGTGTGCCAGTCATCATAACCACTGACCGTGGAAACAAGTTTCAATCTAGTCTCTTCCGCGAGATCACTAAACTTCTCGGGTGTGCGCACATCACGACAAAGGCATATCACCCTGCTCCACACCCTTTCCTCCGCACCGTCACCACCCATTCCACCTTTGTCAGTCCCTTCCACTTAACCTTCACACTCGAACACCCTACCCACATGTTTTGCTACTCCTTCTTCACCTCAACGCACTTCCTCTCGTTCTGGTAGACATATTCATTTTCCAGCCAACTTTAAGGACTTTGTTGTATAAGTTTTTGCTTTTTTTCACCAAGCGGTTTTTTGTACAACAAACGCTCTGGTGGGGGAGTTGTGTAGGTATTTGTACAATTTACATGTTTTATCTTTTTTGTTCACCTGAATCTTTATGTGTGCTTGTTTTTATGTGCTTAATAAAACGTAACAGCCAGCTTCAACCCACATGTTGGACGTCTTCTGTTTTCGCTGCTGCATGTCACCGCTGCTCTCTTGATTGTACTGATCTCTCTCAATTACTAGCAGTCACGAAGAAAGGTCTAAGAAGAACAAGTCGTGCAGAGATTTTGCTCCAGCCTGCCCAACATCCAGTTCATCTGGACCTAACAGGCAAAGTGAACTGGTTACCAGTACTCACTCAGCTGAAAGATCTGAGTTACAAACGGGCCCTAGATTAAGTTGAAAACAGAATGTAGTCATTAAAGGTGTCCCAGAGTCAGCTTCAATTATTCCAAAGGAGCGAGTTAAACATGACTTGGAACTCCTTCAATTGTATGCAAAAACGCTGCTAACGGATGGCGAGTCCATTCACATTATCAAGGCATATAGAATAGGGAAGGCTCTGTCTACACCCGATTCAAGTCCTCGAACAAGACCTCTTAAAATAATCTTGGAAAACGAAGCACAGGCACAGCTCCTGCTCCAGAGAAAATCAACCCTGCGGGGTCCGCATTCTGAAGTGTTTTTTTCATCCGAAATATGGGCTGAAAGGGCGAATGAAAATACGACAGCTAATAACAGAACTGGATACACGAAAGACAAATGGCGAGGCAAATATCAAAATAAGGGATGGACAGATAGTTCAAGTGAAAAGAGCATTTCTTTGGCCAAAGGCAGTCACCCTGACAGCCTTACTGTGCCGTTTCAGAAACCAAAACGTGCCCGCTTAAACATCTCGTCCTCAATGCCAGATCTCTGCTTAATAAGATGCCTTTGCTCCAGACTCTGGTTTTCATCCACCGCCCCGACATTGTTATAGTTACAGAGACATGGGCAACACCCTGTGTATTCGACTCCGAACTCTCTATTATAGGCTACGCTTACATTCGGAATGATCGACACGAGGGCCGTAGTGGAGGAAGCTGTATCTATGTTTGGCAACCATTTACATTTTTCCATTGGACTATTGCTAATTTACGGCGGTAGAGGAGAGCTAATGGCTCCGACTAGTTCTAAAAGATAACTACTCTTTACTCGTTGGTAGTGTCTATCGCACACCCAAAGCCAGCGAGGATTACGATCTTTGTCTCTCGCTGGCATTTCACGCCACAGCTGACTTAAATCTGAAGTACTGCTTGATCGCAGGTGACTTCAATCTCCCTGAAGTTCACTGGTTTCCAACTTCCGGTCCTGCAAAGTTCGAAGACCTGCTTGAGGCCATAGATATAGGCATGTGAGACCAGGTAGTTGATTTTCCCACCCGAGGCTCAAACATACTTGATCTTGTTTTTTGTAGAGGTTGTCAGCCATTGTCAGTGTCACCTTTAGATCCACTTGGGAATTCTGATCATACTATTATTCTTTCTACACTAGAACTAGAGTCTGCTGAAACGTTTTCCAAAAATATAGCTTTTTCCGTGATTTCAGATCAGCAAATATGAGGGAATTGCTAACACACCTAAATTCCCACGACTGGACTAACTTCTTTGTATGTTCGGATGTAAATGTACGTACTGATACTTTTTACAAAGTTCTAGGTCAACTCATTTCTTGTTTTGTTCCCCGTAAGAAAATAATTAATATCAAGGATGAAGCCTACCTACCTTTACCATTCCGCCGTAGACTGCGTAGACGCTCCCATCGTTTTCATCTACAAAACGACACCTCCGTCCTACCCTTGATCCAGAAAATCTTTGAAGATGCTAAGAGGCTGTCTGACGAAAAACGACAAGTGGATTAGGGTTACTTTGCCAAAAATCCTTCGTTAAATGTTGCGAAGCTCTTTTCGCGCACAGTAAAAGCGCAGAGAAAAACGCAGCACCCCGTACTTCGAGATGCCTTAGGAAACCCAATAGCTGATGCTACGTTGACTGCTGATAGCTTCAATGCATTCATGTCTAGAACGTTTAGTGAACATACTGTCGCCCCTTTCCTAACATCCGGGTTTGAACCGGTAACGTCCTCAAAACCATAACTTTTACCCTCTGGGACGTGACCGTAGCCATTCGGCGTTTTCGTCAATCTAACAGTCCAGGACCAAATGGCGTCCCGGTGAGCGTTCTAAAGGCGGATGCAAACGATGTATTTCCGTCCCTTCTGTAAAAGATATTTAGTCTTGTTCTTGAAAGTGAAACTTTCCCTACATTATGGAAGAAATCGCACATATTGCTTATTCCCAAACACGGTCGACCTACGTCATTTGACGACTTTGAGGCCAACAAATACACTACCAGCAGTCTCGAAGATCTTTGAGACCTTAATCAAAGACAAGATGATGCGTCAACTAAGAGAGAATAACCTACGTAATGCGGCTAAGCATGGTTTTCTCGAAAAAGGTTTTGTGACACTTGCCAGCACTCTTTCTTTGATCATGTGCTACAATCTAGAGACAGCGGCTTTGCAATTTACACCGTTTACTTCGATTTCACTAAGGCTTTTGATCGTGTTGACCATGATCTCCTACTGCTAAAACTTGCGTCCTTCGGCATAGGTCACAAGCCTCTGAACTTAATATTTTCCAATTTGAATGCTCGCGCGCAACGGGTTAAAATTTCTGATGATATCTTCAACCCCACGCATGTGAGAAGCGGAGTTATTCAGGGTAACGTACTTGGCCCGCTTATATTTTGCCTCTTTGTCGACGATGTTCCTGATTTTTTTTTCAGTATGGTAGGCCCTTTATGTACGTTGACGATTTAAAAGTTGCCTATCGAAATAAACTGGTTGATCGCAACCTCGTGCTTGAGCTCTTAAAAAAGGATCTTCAGGCCTTCGCTCAGTGGTGTCGCACATAACGCCTCTCACTTTCATGCCAAAAGTGCTCCGTTATGGTTCTTGGCGACAACCATCAGCCCCACCTAGGCATAGACGGTCACGATCTAAATGTGCCTGGAGTTATAAAGGATCTGGTCATATCATATTCTAGTAGTCTTAATCTGTCAGAGCACTGCGCCCTGATTGTCTCGAAAGCCCGCCAAACTACTTGTTTTATTCTCAGAAATTTTAAAACCGTCAACATTAGAATCAGCCTCTATAAAATGTATGTCAGGCCTAGTCTGGAATACAGCTCGTTTCTATTTAGCCTTCTGCACGCTAGTAAACGAAAGAAGACAGAATCAGTCCAGCACTTCTTTACAAAAAGAGTTTTCAATTCAGAACACCGAAACCTGTCCTACCAACAATGCTGTGAGCTTACGAGCCTTGACCCACTGTGGCTTCGCAGATTACAGAAGGGCCTATTTTTACTGTTAATACTTTTAAACAGTCTTACATTTAACCCCCGTATATCTCTGAGGCACCTCGACCACTCTTGGCGCATCAGTCATCGAAATGTATTTTTATTTCTTTCTTTGGCACGCACAGTTAGATACCGACAGTTTTGTTTTCGGTAAACGCTATAGCAATCTGGAATAAGCTACCTAGAAGTATCAAAATTCCGCAAAGCTATCCCTTGTGTACGCGAACTGTCACTAGTTTTCTACATTCAGGACACCTTCAAAAACTTTTGGGTGCTGACTCTGTGGAAGTTCTCTTCGGTTCTGATGGCGTTCACGGACTCTGAATCCTTTGCCGGGCTTCATTCTGAGGGCAATATTGCTGGCTCTGAAGACCTCAATCGGTTTATTTCTCAGTCGACAGCAAAAAGCCGCGCACCGACATACCTGCTGGTGCAGAATACCGGATCCATAACACTGAATGGAGAAGCTCTTCACCGGGCACCTGTGTTAACCCGTCCCTGTCCAGAACTTTTTATTACTTTATAAGTTGCAGTTTTTTCTCCTGAAAACACCTGAAACAACGATCAGGAGTTTTTTCCACTGTCAGCTTGACCCTCTACTCTATATATTTTTTTGACCTTGCCTGTAAACTGGCAAAAAATAAATAAAATAAAAAAAATAAAAATAAAAATTGCAATGATCGATCTTCATTTCTCGATCGCATTCTACCGAACGCCGTCTCAATGGAATTCCTGACTCTGTTAATCGTCCTTGATGCATAGCTTCCTGGATCTAGTTCAGAGTTCATTACCATCCTTAACAACACTTGCTATCTAAAAGCTGCGTTTTTCGTGAGTCTGCATTCTAACAATCCTCTGTCATTTTTACCATCCTTTTGTCGTTTGTAGTTTAGACACAATTCCCCACTAAGCGTTAAATTTATTTTGTACACCTTGGTTCTTAGCAATTTTTGACCGTAGTCTACACTACAGAGGTGACAGGTTACCTGATATTAATAAGAGGTTAAAAATGGGATGTAGCTGTAAAAATGGAAGTATAATATTAAGAGGTTGGTAAGGCAGGTAAAAAATAAAAGATTTGGATTTTGCATAAGAAGTTTTCATTGGGTAAGTGTTTGCTGTTTTTGTAAATAATGTCAAAGTAACCATGTATACCCATTACACACTTCGTGCGCGACGCTATGGTAATAATTGGCAACATAGTTAAGGACTTACAAGGGGAATATTGCACAACTTTGGTTAGTCGGTATTTCTTTGTGTCACCTTCGATTTTGTAGTTATATATGAAGGGTTGCAGACAGTGCACTTGACGATCTTAATAATTCACAGTAACGTTTTAATTTTTGCAATAGGTATAACGTTGCAAGCACTTCAAATGTGATCGAGTCAAAATTCAACATAATTAAAATGACTGTGGTTGCATTATGTGACTTCTTAGGTAAGAAGAGGTTATCGTGTTGTTTTTCCGATGGTGGCTTTGAGTAATCATGTTGTGAACGGCGCAGATTTTGAAAAATTTTGTAATCAACCCTCCTTTTAACATCGTAGGTGTAACCATCTGTGCCAGAATTCTTTCGATTCGGGAATTCTTCCTACGGACTGGAAAACAGCCCACATCACACCACTTCAAAAAAGCGGTAGTCGTGCTTTTTCTACAAACTACAGGCCTGTCAGGCTGACCTCAAACTGTTGCAAGGTTATGGAGAAGGTTTTCAAAAAGGAATTGATGATTTATTTAGAAACCGGTAACCTCTTATTAACTGCACACTACGGCTTTCGTAGAAGAAGATCGTGTGTTACGAACTGACTATATACGATGCGAAGCTGGACAAAAGCACTCGACGAAAACGTTACTGTGCATATGGCCTACATTGATTTCCAGAAGGCCTTCGATAGTGTTCCGCACCAGCATCTCCTTGACACGTTGAGAATCTTTGGTATTGGAGGCAAACATCTTACGTGGATGAAGAATTTTCTCGTTGGTCGTTCCCAAGTGGTCTGTGTATGCGGATCGCGATCAAAGCGCACAGTCATCGAGAGTGGCGTCCCGCAAGGTTCAGTGCTCGGACCGATCCTGTTTCTCTTTTTCATTAATGATTGTGAACAGAAATTGGACTGTGACTTTGCTATGTTTGCAAACGATATAAAAATCTGGAAAGTTATCAACAATGCTGCCGATGGAGACGATTTTGAAGAAAATCTTCGTCGATTGGACGAGTGGTCCTGCAAATTGCTCTTGTCCTTCAACTCAAACAAATGCACACTGCTACGTCTGGGAAATCAAAATCAGGTCACTGATATGCGACCCCACTATTTGAACGGTTTGCCAATCCGAAAAGCACACACACAGAAGGATCTTGGAGTTTGGATGAAAAACAACCTGAAGCCTTCTACGCAATGTTGCAAGGCAGCTAAATCCGCCAATTCAATGCAGTACGCTATCAAGCGGAAATTTAAAATTTTTGACGAGACTGCTTTTCTAAAATCTCTGGTACGTTTTTAAGGCCACATCTTGTATATGCGATCCAAGCCTGGTGATGGCGGACCCAACCGGACTACAACATGCTCGAAAGGGTGCAGCGGCGAGCCACAAAATTAGTAAGAGGTCAAGGTGAACTGCTACATGAGATTCGTCTAAATAACTGAAAGCTCTATCCTCTGAGTTATAGGCAGTTGCGCGGAGACTTGATACAAACCTTCCGTATAGTGCGTGGCATGGATTGTGCCCTCCTATGTGATGACGTTTTCCAACTTGCCACTACGAATAATCTCCAAATTCATCCATTCAAACTAAGTGTGCCCCATGTAAGATTGGATGTGAGGAAGTATTTTCTCACCAAACGTGTATTTGAACCGTGGAATAACCTACCTGAGGCGATTGTAATGTCCCAGTCTGTGGATACATTCAAACATCGGCTTAACATACATATGTTGCAGCACCACAAAGACTATGTGACTAATTAACCTTGACAATATCAGTTTACCATGTAAATCTGCCTGCATTCACTTGACTGTAACTTCTTTACGTTGCTTCTTATTCTTGCTATTTTTATGTAACAAATAGGGATTACAAAGGCGTAAGCCTAATTTCCTCAAATACACTAAACTGAACTGAAATTTCGTATGATATCGATTTCCATGGACCAACAACTCAAAGGTGCATAAACGATTTTCTGAATTCTGGTCGTGCGCGTTCGTTACTGGTCACATATGAATGAATGCGTAGGGGGACCTTTGTTTGCAAACTCGAAAAAATACTGATACACTGTACAGAGTTCTAGGTTCACTCAGTTCTTCTTTTGTTCCTCGTAAGAAAATAATTACTGTCAAGGATGAAATCTACCTCCCTCTATCTTTCCGCCGTAGACTGCAGAGATTCTCACGTCGTTTTCATCTACAAATCGAAACATCCGTACTGCCCTTAATCCAAAAAATCTTTGAACAGTCTAAGAAGCTGTTTGAAGAATAACAACTAACTGATAAGGTCAACGAAAACCATTCGTTATATGGTGCGAAACTCTTTTCGTGCATAGTTTAAACACAGAGAAAAACTTAGCACCCTATATTTCGTGATGACTTAGTAATAATAGTAATAGTTGTATTAAATGCCGGTTTACAGGCATTGTCAGATGAAATATTCAGTGGGGATCATGCTGACAGTGAAAAAACTCCTGAATATAAAGCATTATAAGTGTTTTTCCTATCTTTATGTTATTCAGGAGAAAAAAACTGCAGCCTGTAAGGATGAGAGCAGTTCAGATCAGGGAAGGGTTTACTTAAGTGCAGTCCGTTTGCAGTCTCTCTGTCTTTGTTAGGAACCGGAATTCTGCCCCAGGCAAGAGTGCATCCATGGACGGTTGCTCATTTTCTGCAGAAGAAGTCAACGGGTGCGGACTGCCGAGACTGTGCCGTATCCCTTAAGGTAACACATGGGATCGGGTTCAGATGCCGCGCACTCCACCGAACAGGAAAACAGATTCAACCGTGTCGGCGCCCAGAATTCTTCGAAACGGTTCTGAACGCAAAAAATAGTAATAATTATCTTAAAAAAAGAATAACTTTGCTGAATTTTTATTTTATGGGGTAGTTTATTCCGCATGGCTATGGCGTTTACCGAAAAGAATCGACGATACTAAACTGTGCGAGCTAATGGAAGAAATAAAAAGACATTGCAATGACTGCTGCGCCGAGGGTGGTCAAGCTGCATCACAGTGGTAAAAGGATTAAATGTACCATTTCTGAAAAGCTTTAACAGTAAAAAAGAGTCCCTTCTGTACTTGGCGGAACTGTACGAGATCAATGTTAATAAGTCCACAGCGTTCTAGATACGTCAGATTACGGTGCTCCGATGATAAAATTCTTTTCGTAAAGAAGTGCTGGATCGATTCTATTTTCTTCCGTTCACTTGCGCAGTATTCTAGGCCAGGCCTTACGTATATTTTATACAGGCGGAGTCTAATATCAATGGTTATAAAATTTCGGAGGATAAATCCGGCAGTTCGGCGTGCTTTGGAGACAATCAGGGCGCAATGCTCTGAAAGATTGAGACCGTTGGAATATGGTACGCCCAGATCCTTAACAACGCCAGGCACATTTAGATCGTGGACATCTATGCTTAGTTGAGGTTGATGGTCGTTGCCAACAACCATAACGGAACATTTGTGCCAAGAAAGGGAAAGGCGCCATGTTAAGCCCCACTGGGCAAAGGCCTCAAGATCCTTTTTTAATAGATCAAGTACCGTGTCGGTTTCTGCCGGCTTGTATTGATAGGCAACTCTTAAATCGTTGGCATACATAAAGGGCCTACCATTCCGAAATAAAAACGGTACACCATTGACAAAAAGACAAAATAAAAGTGGGCCTAGCAAACTACCCTGAATAATTCCACTCCATGCACGTGCTGAGTTTGAGATAACATTGGATATCTTAACATGTTGTGTACGAGAGCTCAGGTAAGAAGATATCAAGCTCAAAAATTTACCACATATACCTAAAGAGGTGAGTTTCAGGAGAAGAAGGGCATGGTCAACACGATCGAATGCCTTTGTGAAATCGAAAAAGACCATGTAAAGTGCAAAGCCATTATCCCTAGATTGTAGAACGTGATCAAAGAAAGAGAGCTGACAGGTATCACAAGACCTTGTTTTGAGGAACCCATGCTGGGCTGCACTCAGTATGTTATTCTCGGTTAAGTGATACATCATCTTATCTTTGATTAATGTCTCCTAAATTTTCGAAGCTGCAGACAGTGTGTTGATTGGCCGTGTTTGGTGAAAGGTAGAATTTGTGATTCCTTCCATACACTGGGAAAGGTTTCACTTTCCAGAGCTAGATAAAATATCTAACAAATAAGTTATTGAAAAATATCATTAGCATCCGCCTTTATAATACTGATCAGTACGCAATCTGGTCCAGGACTATAAGATTGACGAAAACGTCGAATGTCTACGGTTACGTCCGAGAGGGTAAAAGTTATGGTTTCGAGGACGGCACCGGTCCAAACCTGGATGGACGAAGTGGGAGCGGCCGAAGTTTCAATAAATGCTCTGGACAAGAAAACGTTAAAACTATCAGTCGTCAGTTTGTCATTGACTACAGGATTGCCAACGGAGTTCAGTAGGACGGGATGCCATGTTTTACTATGTTTGCACATGAAAAAATGTTCGCGACATTTAACGAACGGTTTTCGACATATTTGACCTCATCGGCTAACCGCATTTTCTTCTTAATGCCTATTAGCTTGCTCAAAAATACGTCGAATCAAGGGCAGAAAGGAAATGTCGTTTTGCAAATGGAATAGACGTGAGAGTTTACGCAACCTACGGCGAAAAAATAAAGGGAGATAAACATCATCCATGACATTAATTAATTACTTACGGGGAACAAAACGATAAATAAGTGGATCCAAAACTTCGTGAATCATACCGGTTCAGGTGTTCACATCCTGACATATAAAGAAATAAGACCAGTCGTGGAAGTTAAGATGTATCAATAATTCTGTCGAAAGGGCTAATCGAAAATCCAAGAAAAAAGGAAACCCCATAACTGACGCTAAGTTGACGGCTGATAGCTTCAACGTTTTCTTGTCCAGAACGTTAAGTTAACATTCTGTCGCTCCCTGTGAGAACATCCAGGTTTGGACCGGTACCGTCCTCAAAACCATAATTTTAACGAGCAGATTTAACAGACCCTATCTGTACTTCACTGCTTTCGGGCACTGTGAACTAAGATTTGGGAGTTCCTCCGGGATGCTCTTCTGCAAATCATGGACAACTACTGCCCATTAACCAGTGTCTATTAAAGCAAGCGTCCTTGGTGGCTGGACAGCAACCTTAAAAGTGAAATAAACAGGAAGCACAAATTATGGAGAAAATACTGCGTGTCTAATCAAGTTGCATATTTATTGAGTATAAAACGCAGAAAAACGCACTGAGAAGCCTTATCCTTAAAACGAAATGAAAATTGGAGAAGACTTTGGTGCAAATGGCAACGCAGAACACATAGGTTGTCAACAGTTACCTCCGAAGATGTCAAAGGAATAAGCATCCAATCCCGATGATAAAGACTGCCGTGGGCGTCGAAAATGCTGAAAACAGGAAAAAAACCGAGTAATTTTCACAGGTCAGCCGCTCAGTCTACACAAACGACGGAAGGTTCCTTCGTCCCTTGGCGGATAAACTGCTGACTGCAAGCATAAGCCACATCATATTCTCAGAATTTGTGAAAGAACTCGCCACTGAACTTTCCACAACTCTGGCAGTTCTCTGTCAACAGTCATTTGACTCCGGAACAATTCCTGTCGATTGGAAGCTGGCACATATATTTCTCTCATGCAAAAGCGGTAGCCGAGATTCATTGACAAAAAACGCGCCCATAAGCTTTACATGCATCCTCGGCAAGGTTATGGAAAGGATCATCAAGTGCGAATTGGCGAAATTCCTAGAGACTCACTTTTTGTTATCAAACTTTCAAAAAAGGTTCCGAAAAGGATGATCGTGCACGATAAATTAACTGCAATCTGTTCAGAGATGGACTCAAGCACTTGAAGCTAGACACACGGTTCCCATCGCCTACATTGACTTTCAAAAGGCTTTCGACCCTGTGCCGCACATGAAACTGTCGCACAAGCTAGAAAAAATTGTAATCAGGAGTGACCTCCTCAAGTGCATCGAAAAATTTCTCGTGGGTCGGCGCCAGGTTGTTTGCATCGGCCAAAAGTTGTCAAGATATTGAGATATTTACCGCGGAATTATCATTTCAATTTATAAGTAGTGTATGACATTTCTCAATTCAATTCAATTTATTGAGGAAAAATGGCATAGACGTTTGAGTACACTATTTGTAACGTGAAATTAAGTGTGGTATACAAAGAAACCATGCGGCTTGCAAAACTTCAAAGGCGATCATAAAACATGAAAAGTTGTGCGTGAGTCTCAAGTGTTAAGCTAAATTCCTCATCGCTCCAGCTCGTTTTGGAACATAAAAATGTCAAGGTCCCTTTTGAAGCTTTACAGTGATTGTGACATCACAATATCTTCAGGGAGGGCATTCCATGGTTAAACCACGCTGACAGAGAAGGAGAACTTGTGCATATCCAGTCCCGCCTGCTGGACGCGCAGTTGCAATGGGTGAACTCGGAGATGGGTCGAGGCAGCAAATTAAAAGAAGTCCAAGACTTCCAGGCAACAACCCAATCCCTTCACAATGCGTAATGTCTGCAGGAGATCACCACGCATTTGCCTATAACTCAGAGGGAACAGATTAGGATTCGTAAGGCGGGTAGGAAATGGCAAGGAGCTTTGACTACTAACCATTTTGGTGGCTCTCCTCTCTACCGTAGCTCCCAAGTTGTTGCATCAAACTGTCTAAATCCACTCAAATTCAATTACCAAAAATATGACTGATGTAAAACTAACCATAGATAACCTATATCTCTCACGTATCCTACGCCTCCAACACTTTAATGACATACATGAACATTTATTTACGATGCTGAACCCACTATTAGACTCAAAAACTTTTGCAACCAGCTTAACAAGCGTACCACAAAGTTAACCGATTATATACCTAGTCTCATCATAGGTAGCTGATTGGTCCAAACGCAGGTTTTACGTCATTATCCGAAATATCCCCCACACGGTTAACCCAACACCATCAATCCAACAACTCATACACTCGTGTGGTTTTAACATCCTCAGAGATTTCACTAAAAGGATAAACTTCAGAAGCAAATAAGCCAGTGTTAGTGAACTATTCACAGACCGAAGGTAATCTTATTATACAAAACCCCGAAATAAACCAAACTCTGCTCAACCGAAAAGCATTCATAGGTCCAGACCTCACACCTATGCAAAGACGTGAACTTCAGACCAAAGCCACACAGATCAAACAAGATGTTCGTCATACCATCTCCTCAGTGGAACCTCAAGCAGGCACTTCCAACGCTGTCAACTATAGTGCAAATCGTTAATCGCCAGTAAGATCAAAGTAATAAACATATTATCTCCTTGGCCAACCCTTTTGCAAGTGTATCTTATTGTTATTCTGACACTCATAATTCCAAACGAATAACTGCTTCAGCAGTTAGGAGAGGAGATCGGAATCAAACGAAACGAGCACCTCAAAACGCTACCACCTCTCTGGAACAGATTGATGACACAAATTATGGACCCAGTCACGCCGCAATAGTAGATAGTAAAAAAGTGGTACTATAACGCTGCAAAATGAACAACCAGTAACAGAAAATGTCAACCTAGCAGCTAATACAAATTCTATGACATACGTGCCAATCACTTAAAGCTGAAAAGACAACCAGATTATTCTCTAAGTTAGTGGTCTTATACAAAAAGCTTTATTAAGCACACAATTTCTACGAAAAACCCCAAAATATGTCAACCTAAAAAAGAGTGCTCCAATTTCTGCAAACTCTCATAAGGTACGATTAAGCTCTTATAATAACACCTCAACTTCCCCTACTCCAACTGCATGGCATAGGAGTAAACCAACGCACGCTAACCTTTCAAACGTCGTAGCAACCTATGGAAACCAAACCAGTTACCTAGGCCGACCAAACTTCCCAAAAATAACCCCAGGTAGTAACAATTAGCGCCAAGTCAATCTCCTCCCCAAATGGGGCAAAACCTCTACACTCAACCCATGCACTCTAACACATATACACAACCCATACACTTTAACCCATACACTCAAATCCCACCACCCACTCAACACATACACTCTTACCCATTCACTCTTATCTCACCAAGCACATCACCATACCTTCCAGCAGTTACACAATTCCCTTCCATTAGCCGATCAAACAATCAAAACACTTTTAGAAAGCAGTTTTTTCACACCAGCTGGCCTCTTTCATATCTTATCGCCCTTATTAATGCGAGATCGATAATACATAAAATACCACAACTTAAGACATTCGTTGAAGCCTATAATCTCGATATAGTTTGTATTACGCAAACACGGGTTAATGAATTAACATCGAATGCTTTGCTAATTGTTCCAAACTACAAATTATATCGATAAGACCGCATTACTAAATGAGACGGCGGTTGCATGATATACATAAAAACTACCAGTGAAGAAAGTGGTTTTGATGTTTCACGCAAAATTTTCACTGGCGAAGCTTGCTTTGCCACAGTAAAATCCCTGTCACACAAAAACACACTTATCGGATGTCTCTACTCTCCTCCAGAATGTAGTAATGATGACATGGGCTTAACTAATCTCATATATACCATATCAAATATTCAATCTGAATATAAGATAATGGCGGGCGATCTAAACCGTCCAGAAATAAATTAGGCTGAACTATCAGCCCCCACCAGACACGATGAACTGCTATCATTAATTGTTTTTCACAACTGGACACAAATAATCGATTAACTGACCCGAGGAAACAACATGCTAGACCTTATTCCCACAAATGCAACAGGTTTACGATTGGATTCAAGTCCGGACTGACACAAAAATAAAAATAGATTGCAGTCCACACGCGCAGAGGCTGGCTAATGTCTAAAAAGTTAGATTATAATTGTACACGTTATCAAATTCATACGTTTTTAGTGCGATGAACTGGAACATTATCCTGTAAAATTATTGTGTCCATGCACTTCCAGAATGAGGGCCTGTAATCAATGTACTTCTTAGAAAATAAAAAAACGTTCTCTCATATTTTTCCTACTTACAAAAGGCTTGATTCTGGCATTTGCCTGGTGCAGTTTAAAGTCCTGTATCCTTTTCCTGATTATGGTCACAGAGAACATCGGCAGATGTTCCCTGTGAATGGTCTCAATGGGTCTATAATGATACTTTTTTAGTGTACAACGAATAAAATCATGGTCGTGCTTACTTGTGGACCGTTTTGGTCCACCATGCTTTCTTCTAGGCACGGTTCGATCATTAAAAATGCGCCACAGAGTGACCTAACTGATTACGAAAATACTAGCTAACGACTCCCATGGTACTCCTTATGCTGCAAGTTTCCGGATTCGTTCATAGTCAACTGCAGATAGATACTATCTAGACATCTTTATCGTACGGCGTGACAGAGAAAAATGCCGGCATGTCGCGGCTTTTCGTATATATGCTTGTTTATAGTTCCAATTACCGCTGTGATAAAACAAAATACACTCACACAACTTTATTATTGCATTTTTTGGAAAAAGACGTCACAAATTTGCAAAACTGAATTTTTAAAACTAAATCCGTCCTTGTTTACCCGAAAATATCGTGATTTCTTATATCTGCATTTTCCCGATTTTCGTGATCGTGAACTCCAATTTTCCATTCCCTCAAACGTTATATTCAAACGTTTTTAAGCTTATATTAATATTCCTGTATAGTACAACGCGCACAAAAAGCAGGTTTGGTCCAGAAAGTGCCATAACATAGGAAAATCCCTAGAAATCAAGAAACGTTGGATTCCGCCCCGTTTTGCCCAGTTTTGCCACCAAGAAAGAGAACTGAACTGAATTATTTTTTATTAATCACTTTTTGTGCCTTAGATCAGTACAAGGTACCGTATTAGGTCCTTTGTTGTTCTAACAGTATATAAATGATATTTCATCGAAAGTTAAACATTATCAATCTTTTATTTATGCTGATGACCTCATATGCGTGTATTCCTTCTTTAACTCTACGATCGAACGATGCCTAGAACAAATTAATTCGGACTTAGACGCTCTTTCCGCATGGAGCTCCACATGGCTAATGGAGTTCTCACCTTCTACGTGTCGCTACATGAGTTTTGGGCCTGTAAGGTTGCCGCATCCTCTTATTTTTAAAGGTTGCCCTATAATTGAATGTTCCTCCATCAAGGACTTGGGCTTAAGCTAAACCAATAAATAAGATCTTTCGCCTCATGCTGATAGAATTACGGCCAAAGCTGCTTAGATTTGCGGCTTTATTTCTTAAAATTTTTACCTTCCAGAAATTAAATCAAGACTTTATCGTATGCTTGTACTTCCCATTCTTGAATTTTTCTGTCCTTTCTTTGGTTTTATGAACGAGTCTAGCCGTTCAAACATTGAAAATGTCCAAAGACATTTCAC